>JARHVA010002303.1:2197500-2425000 GCA_037957365.1 Torreya grandis | reverse complement strand
TAGTTTTTTATATGATTTCTAGATGTTTAATTTCATTAAGATGTTTGTGTATTTATAGATGGCTTGAATTCAAAGTAAGACCCTATTGACATACAAACCAAAATCAAATGGTCAAAAAAAAATACTAGGCCAAAATCCACTTGTGCACCTTAACTAACTAGGACTCCAAATAACTCAAAAAGTGAATTGAGTTAATTTTTGGGAGACCACCATATGATCCTAAAATCAAAGGAAAAGAGAAGACACGAAGAGAAACTAAAAAATATGTAAATAGTACCTAACTGGAACAAACACTCAAATCCCTTAAAAATATACAATTAAAACTCTAATAAATCCCTAAGAGCCATTTTTTAATTTTCAAATGTAAATCCCTATATAAATGAATAAGCTAAATAATTTTAATAATTATTAGGAAGTCAAAAATAAACTTTAAAACAAATAGACAATATTAATAATTAATAACAATTATGAACCAAAAATAACTACCCTTTCCATTTGAGTGTAAGTTAACCAATATACAAACTAATATCAAAGGTCAAAAAATGAAAAATATTGAGTCACAACCCATTTGTGCATTCTAATTTATTAGGACCTCACAAAACCCAAAAAAAAAGAACTGAGTTCATTTTTGGGAAGACCACCATATAACAATAAAATCAAGGAGAGGGAGAAAAAAGAAATACATAAGGTAAATTACAAATTATGTAGATAATACCTAATTGAAACAAACACTCAAATCCCTTAAAAATTGAATAAATTCCTAAGAGCCATTTTTAAGTTTCAAACATAAATCCTTAAATAAATAAGCTAATTAATTTTAATAATTATTATAAAGATTAAAAAAACTTAAAAACAAATTAATAATAATAATAATAACAACAACAACAACAACAACCCTTTCCATCTTGACTGTAAGTTAACCTCAACTCATCAACACGTCAACTATTAATTTATTAATTTAAAAAATAAAAATAAAAATCAACCCTTAAAAATGTGTTTCTTCCCTTCTTAATATCAATTATAATCTCATTCATCTTTTATTCCCATATTAATAATTATGATGGCTTTGAATCCACTTACACTAGCCCTCATGGACATGGGTTCCAATCCTACCCATTACACAGACAAAGAAATAGTGGCTCCAATGGTGTTAGATGATGAGAGTTTGAGTCCTAGCCATTGTAGTTTCCTTGATGTGGATGATGAAACATGGATTAATTCTTGCCTGATATCACTAGATTCAATATAGATATTGAATGATATCCTCATGCAAATACCTAAAGAGGATGAAACCCCAAAAAAGCCTAGTGGAAATGATGATGATGAGATTCAAACATGTGACATAGAAGATGGTGAAAATCACTCTTTTTTTTGGAGATGGATTCAATTTTTTATGTAGGATCTCAACATGGAGAATCCAAAGCTAGAGAATATAATCTTGATAGATATTTTGACATTGATCTTAGCATATACAAATGAATGTCTATTATACAATGCCCTAAAGATGTTTGATAGTCATTTTATGCATCCATCAGTTGACATGTTTAACTTCAGAGTTTTGAATTTAGCATTGGAAAATCAATATGTTGATAGCCTTAGCATAGTTTTGGGGGGCCTCAATATTTTCCTCTCTGTAATAGATTGAATTGAAAACCATGCCCTGATTTCTATCATTATTTCCATCATTTTTTAGGGTATAAACTAATCAAAGGTACAATTTTATCTTTGTAATTTCTATACAATTTCAATTAATTATTCTTATATTTATCTATTCAATTTTATTTTATCTGTATATATGACAAAACTTTGAATATATTTTATTTTATATCTATATGACTATAATTAGATTTAACATGTATGATTAGATTCAATTTTTTAGATTTAATTTTTTCTATTTGAGATTGATTTGATTGATTGAATTATTTATTTTAATTTTATCTTTTTTTTTTTTTTTGTTGGGAAATTTATTTATATATTCTTTAATTTTTTATATTTTTATAATATTATTTTTAAAGATTTGATATTTTTATGCATAAAAATTAAATTTAAATTTTTTTGAAATATTTTATTTTTTATGATGGATTTGCTTTAAATCTAAAAGTATTATATTTCATATATAATTATAAAAATAATTTTTTTTTATAATTCAAAACTTTCTCCTTTTAGATATTTCAAAGAGTTATATAATTTTGAATATACTTATAGAAATTTTACATGGATTTATAAGTATGGAATTAACATTCACAAATATTGTTTTATAGGAGAGGTTAAAGTCCAAGTTATAAGGTTATAAGGTTTTTGGGTTAGAATTTTATTATTTATTTCGTAATTAAGTTTGTTAGTATTGGAGTATTTTAGGATAAGTTTATTATATAAAAATAATAAAGTATATAAAGATTATATATTAAAATAGTCGAGACACCAAAAATAAAGATGAAAAAATAAGGTCAACTAAAACATAAGTAAATTTACATTATATTAACAAGAGAGCTTAAGCAAAAACTACAACACCTAAGGGAGGAGGTGGAGGATCATCCTTAGGTGGTGGAGTATTCCAAATGAAATTATAGTAGGAGGATCATCCTTGAGTGGTAGAGTAGTCTAAATGAAATATGATAATAAGAAGATATGGTGCCATCTAATGATCCATGGGGTCCAACGTCATATCAATTAACCAACCATCATAGCATTGAGTTTGAGTAGTAATGCCAATAGGAGAACCCCTATAAGAGGGAGTTGTATAATATTTATAATGCGATGATGGTGATATCCATCCCCCTTGGTGAAAGCGAGGGTAGAAGTGGCCACGACTATGTGACTAAATTTTGTGCTTCCTAGGAGATGGTAGTGGTGGCCCATTGGGTTAGCCCATCAGGGGGCATGTTACTCATAACGCATGGAGTACTCCATTAGGTAGCACGTAGCTTGTGGCTTACACATTCAATGATTGCCATTTTTAATAAAGTTCACTGAAATAAATATGGTTCACAAAAAAGATAACATTAAAATGGTTTGTATTTTAAGAGATATTTTGGAAAAATAAGTAAGATTGTTAAAATCTATGTGTGTTAAAAATTATAATAAATAATAATTTAAATATTATAAATAAAATGAATATGTTGTAATAGTCAAATATATATATATATATATATATATATATATATATATATATATATATATATATATATATATATATATATGGTACACTCTGTTGTGATAGAACTTGGAATTTAGTGGGTTTAAATGTTGTCTTTAATAGCATTACATCTAAATATTTTAAATTATTATTTTCTATTAAAATTTAGAGTCCTCACAAAATGGTTCAACAATATTACAAAGTATTAAATATGAATGAACGTTATTATAATATATTAAAGTTTCATTCAACATTACCTTTTAAAAGTTTGGACCCTTTTCAACATTTCCTTTTAAAAATTACGGCCCTTTTCATTTTTAAAGAAATAAATATCAAAAAATAAAAATAAATTAATATAAATTAATTAATATATTAAATATATTTTATTACAATCTTTTAAATATATCATTATTTTTAATGTATTTTCCTGGTTTTAAAAAAATCTCTTTCTCATCACTATTTGATTTTTTGGCACTTAAAAATAAAAATAGGGATGTAGGGATACATATGATAATCAAATTTAACCATCTTCTAAAAATGTTTAATCATATGGGGACTTGTTATCAAAAATTTATATATCTTTTTTTGTGATGTGGATGGATTCCATATGGTTACATTTAAAGTTACATGCATCACTGGTGTCTCCTAACAACATTTCCTATAATATAAATAAAAATAAGTAAATGAAATGTTTTTAAGGTTGTGTATTTTAAATAAATGGATTAAATTTAATGTAATTTAAATAATACATATTTTTTCAATTAAATGGAATACATGTTTAAAATAATAATAATTTTTAATCGATATATTTTTTTAAAATTTATAAATAAGGTATTTATATAACATTTTAGATTTTTTTCAAATATATTGTGACTTAGCATTCTTATTCTAAATTTTTAGTTTCAATGTGTAAAATATATATTTTTCTTCTTAAATTCTAATAATTATGATATTTGAAGTTTAAATAAAATAAAGTGAGTTTAATAACTCTATAGAAAATTAGGTAAATACTAAAACCATTTTGATATTTTTCAAACCCCAAGCAATGGAAACCACTCTAAGAAATTAAATAAAAAATTAAAAAAATGCATAAATATAAATCATTGATCATAATCCAAAAGTACTCCACAAGGTATATTAGCTTCAATAGTAACAAATGCTTTAATGATTATCTTCTCTCTTCTAAAATGCCTATGAGTTTTCAATATATTTTATATGAATGGTTATTATATTATATCTCTAAATTGACTATAATTTTTATCTACTTATAAATGATATATATATTCAATTTAAACACAATGAACACTTATGGGTATGTGCACGGAGTTGGGGGATAATTTTGTGGACATTTTAAGTAACACAATTGCATTATTAAATAATAAAATTGTATTATTTAATTAACATGATCACTTTATTTGATGAACATGATCACGTTATTTAAATTATGGCTTGGTAATTTTTGAGCCATAACGTGATCATGTTGTTGAAAAAATAATAATGTGTACATGTTAGTGTAAATTTAAAAAATGTGTATAGGTTGTATAATACGTACACATTATATAATTTATCATACAATGTGTACATGTTATATAATGCATATGCATTACTTTGTTATAATACCAAAACCATCTCCACAAACATGTGGGAGTTACAAATGAAGCTAACTTTGGCCATAAGTTTATATTTACTACTCTAAATGTTAAGTATGAGTTTACCTTTATATTGTATTTATTTTAGTAAATATAAGAAATTAGGGTCACTCAGCATCTAATAGAGTTGGTCTCAAAATTTCATTCCTTATGATGTAAAAAATAGTTTTTCAAAACCTAATCTGGTCAGTACTTAGGTATTTTCAAGGTTTAAGTATTAAACCTAGGGATTTCAAGACATAATTTTTGTAATTGATATCCATTTTTGGTAAACATATAGTCATTTTAAAGGTTTTTGTGCCTTTCAAATTGATTCCTAAAATTTTTAGGAATCTTAAGTTTTTAAAAATTGAAGTTTTCAAACTACTCATTTTAAATTGATGTAAAGTGGTGTTATTGGGGTAGAATAGGTGACATTGATGACCTGCACACATCAAACAACCACTTTACATGTTAATTTCACTTGATCATCATCCCTCCCTCATCCTTGATCATCATCCCTCCCTCATCCTTGATCACTTCCTACTCATTCCTCATTACCCCTATTCACTCTTTCATCATTCTTCATTGTCCCTAATCACTCCATTAACCCTCACTATCCCTAGTCATCTCTAATCATTCCCTTATCATCCATAATCACTCCTCCGTTGACCCTCACTATCCCTTATCATCCCTAATCACTCCCTCCTTATTTTTCATCATCCCTAATCACTCTTTCCTAATTCCTCATCATACCTAATCACTTCATCATCCCTATTCACTCCCTCCTCATTCCTACTCATCCTTAATCACTCATTAATTGATCTTAATTATCTCTCATCATCTCTAATAATGATGGATGATAATATTGAGTGATTAGAGATGATGAAAGACAATTAAGGTCAATGAAGAAGTGATTAGGGATGAAAAGGGAGTGATTAGGGATTTGGAACCAATTAGGGGTGATGAGGGTTGAGGAAAGAGTGATTATGGATGATGAAGGATGGGGAGGGAGTGATTAGGGATGATGAAGGATAGTGAGGGTCAATAGAGGAGTGATTATGGATGATAAGGGAGTGATTAGAAATTACTATGGATAGTTAAGGTCAATGAGGGAGTGATTAGGGACAATGAATAATGATGAGAGAGTGATTAATGGTAATGAGGGATGAGTAGGAAGTGATCAAGGATGAGAGAGGTATGATAATCAAGTGAAATTAACATGTAAAGTGTTTGTTTGATGTGTGTAAGTCATCAATATGACCTATGCTACCTTAATAACACCACTTTGCATCAATTTTAAAGCGAGTGGTTTGAAAACTTCAATTTTGATAAATCTAAGACTCTTATTAATGTTAAAAATCAATTTGAATGGCACAAAAACCTAAAAAATGACTATATTTTTACCAAAAATGGATATCATTTACAAAATTTATGTCCTAAAATCCCTAGGTTTAATACTTAAACCCTAAAAATTCCTAAGTACTGACCTGATTAGATTTTGAAAAACTATTTTCCACATCATAAGGTGTGTAATTGTGAGACCAACTCTATCATATGTTGAGTGACCCTAATTTCTTATATTTACTAAAATAAATTTAAATTATAAGTTTAATTATAACTTTGAAAATAAATGTAATAATATAAATGCAAAGTTATACTTAACTTTGAAAATAAATGTAACAATATAAATGTAAACTTATACTTAACTTTGAAAATAAATGTAACAATATAAATGTAAACTTATACCTAACATTTAGAGTAGTAAATATAAGCTTATGGCCAAAGTTGGCTTCACATGCAACACCCACATGCTTCTGGAGATGGTTTTCATCTTATAACAAAGTAATGCATACATGTCAAATAATGCGTATGCATTGTATGATAAATTATATAATGCATACACATTATTTGAATTTGAATAAAAAATTTAGCCTTTAAGCTTAGAAATGGCTTGGATTTCTAAGCCAAAGGCTTGTGACTATGCATCTACAGCTGAGACTGAGAGTTTTGAGGAAAAACTAACAAATTTTAACTTAAATTACCAAATACGTTATGGATTTCAACATCAAAATTTAAAAAAATATTATCATCATGAGGAGGATGCTGTCTTCATTCTAAATATATTATTTTTATAATTTTTGGGCTATTTTAAGGGTTCAAACTATATTTATTTATAACTAAACCTTTTTTAGGCCACTACATGTCATACCTATACATGTCTATTCATGTTTATCTAATTTTTTTTTCATTGATCCAATTATAAAAAAAATTATATGGTAACAAACTAGGCTTAATTCTAAACACATTAAAAAAATCAATTTTCATTTTTTTTTAGGTAGCTAGGGTGGGCCACACAACTGACTATCCATTTTTTTGTTAGTTTTTAGGATCTACTTAATTACAAAATCAATAAAAAAATATAAAACAAAATTTGTAACACACTAGAAGATCTTATCTAAATATTCACCAAAGGGTTTCAAATAATATTTAATAATTCTCAAAAAATGGTGGGCCACATGGAAATCTATCTACTATGTTTTCTTTAAAAAAATAAGAGGTTCTCTTCAAATTTTAGATGTTTTACCTACTTATACTTAACCATTTTTCAAAAAAAAATAGTTTTTTGGAAACTATACTTGAAATGATATAATTCATATTTTTATATCATCTTCAAAATTTGAGTGTAGCCATTTAAAATTATCTACACAAGTTTAAATTTTTAAAATTTAGAAAAATAATGTCTGTAGGTAAGCCCTTTTTTGTCCCCCAACTTTGTGCACTTACACTTTTGTTGACTTCCAATGATTAGGACTTAAAAATGGGAAGGGGGACACTAGTGCACCCAATATAAAGAGGTCAAAAGCATAAGGTAAGATGAGAATAAGACATGGAAGTTTTAAAATAAAATAAGATAAGCTAGAGGATATATAAGAGTGGAGAATGTTAACAAGATGGAAGTCAAAAAAGGGAATTGATGAAATAATTGACCAACAATTATACCTCAAGTTTCTGAATATAGTGGTCTAATGCTTTAGTGTTGATTTTTCCTTTGAACATTGAGATGTCAAGATTGACTTGCCCTATTAAGGGGGTTTGCTACTAAACCAATGGATGCATAAAAGAATGATTATATTTTGGCCCAAATTGCATAATGAGTTCAAAAATTTAACCAAAGTTGATGCAAGAGCATTCAAGGTGAATAAGGAATCTGGCATCACCCAAAAATATAGTAGGAATTTTGTGTAATTTTTAGTAAGGGGTTTTAGGTCACATTATAAGATTTAAAAGATCACATTAATCACATTCTAGGTCACATTTCACCCTGCAACTCTAAGTTGTATTGTTGTGGTATCTATATTTCATTTTTCTAGGCCTCTAAGTCTACATTATAACACAAGCCATAAATTCATTGATTTTTTGTATTCTAGGGCTCCACAAACTTCATTGTAGAGCTGATGAGTTATTAAGTGGTTCACATAGTTTCATGGATTGGTAGCCTCAGAGTCTTGGAGTTCATGGACTCCATGAAGTCACTTTATCAATAAACTTTTATCTTTGAGAACACCCCATGGAATGTACAAAATGAGCCATCCTCAAGAAAGCTCCATATAATTTTTGAAGTTATGCATGAAATATGAATCCATGAATTTATCTAAGTTTGTGTACATAATAGAGTTCACAGAGCCCACAAAATGGGATCATAGAGTTTGATAATCCCAATATGAATTTGTGGAGTTCTTAGTGACCACATAAATTTCAAATAATTTATGATTTCATGAAAGAGGAAAGATGCCATAGCCAGAATAAACTCATAGTGATCAACCTCAATAAATCCCCATAGAGTTCACAAGGATTTACAAATTTTGTGATTCTATGGAAATGACAGGTATCACAGTTATGACTTGTTCACAAAGATCTCAGTCCAAGTCATTACAAAGGCCATAAAACTAACATTAACATGTGATAAACTTAAGTTGATTTTATATATTCATGGATCTACAGAGCATGGAGACCATATTAAAATAAATCGGTGCTTGATCTATATTTTATGAATTTAATAACTTCACAGATTTACAAAAATACACAAAGACACTATTCACTTTTAATGCCACAATAAAATTCAAACAATAATAATTCTCATCATAAATTTACAAATGGGGAATTTTAGGTCTCATTAGAAAGACATTGACAAGAAATTTTAGTTTGTTGACTGTTACACCACATCTCACAAAAATTGTAAATAGTTTGAGAGAGAACTCAAGAAGCCTGATGGATGAGAAAGGGCATAAATACTAGGCTGATAATTAAAGGGTATTTTGTTAGGTTGTGGAGCTAAAAGCTTCAACCTTTGCAAACTGAGGAACAGATGGTTGCTGAGTTCTACAGGAACCGGCATCGGTAGCAGGACCGACGTCGGCAGAGACCAGTGCAGAAGGCCACCGGCGACGGCAGGAAGTCGGCTGACGTCAGCAGAACCAGACTAGCAGGGACCGACATCGGTCGCTTGTGTGTTCCAGAAGTGTTCATTTCACGGACAGTTAGTTAAGTGAATGATGAGTTTGCATGTTAAGACCAGCCAGAGTCTTGGGCTGCGAGGATAATTGTCTAAATTAAGAGTCTAAGTTATTGTTTGAGTTAGGGATCTATTTATAGACCCATTGGCATGTATTGTTTAAGGCATGAGATAGAAAGGAAGAGTTCCTTCTAGTTGTAAGATCTGTGAGTTGCAGGTTGTTGCAAGCTCATTGGGGATCTACATGTAAGTTTGGTCTTTGAATTGCAGGTTGCAGGTTCATGAGAGATCAGCTTGAAGTGCTATAGAGTGCTTGGTGTACCGGTAGGGTTATTACTGACTGGTTGGTGAGGTGAACACCAATTCTGTGTGTGAGTTGGTTGTTGGGACCATTTTTTTGTGTAGGAGAGTGTGTGAGAGAAGAATTACTGTACACTTGAGGTGTGGCGAATCTCTGTAAGGTGAAAGAGTGTGGCGGCTCTTTGATGTATTCTTTTCTGTATAGTGTTAATACAAGATAGTGTATTGTCTCTCATATTCTGTGCTATTGGTGAATTCTAGTTACTTGTGTTTCTGGTTATTTCCACATATTCAATTGCTTATATTTGGTAATCATACTGTGCTCTTTCTGAGGAGCAAGATCCTAACGGGTGGAATTAGAACAAGTGTGTTTGTTCTTGGATTTACCTCCACCCCTCCCAACAAGTGGTATCAGAGCTTTTGGTTGGGATACTAACAGATTGGTGTAGATCTGGGTAGTGCATTTTGATTACAGGTTACTCACAGGGTTTCTGTTTGAGTGGGAGTTGAGCAATGGCAGAAAACAGTCAACTACGAATGGAAAAGTTTAATGGCAAGAACTACCAATTATGGAGGATGCAGATTGAGGACTATCTGTATCAGAAAGATTTGTACTTACCGTTGGGTGGGGTTGCTAGCAAACCCTTGGATATGAAAGATGAAGAATGGGAGGTTCTTGATCGGAAGGCTCTGGGATCTGTTAGATTGAGTCTTGATTCATCTGTGATTTCTAGCTTATCACAGTGTAAGACAACGGTGGAGTTGATGAAATCTTTAGCAAATTTGTATGAAAAACCCTCGGCTTCTAATAAGGTATTTCTTATGAAGCGTTTATTTAATTTGCAAATGTTGGAAGGTGGATCTGTTCATAGCCATCTTAGTGATTTCCATGGTTTGGTAAACCAGTTAAGTTCAGTCAATATTGTATTTGATGATGAACTTAGAGCTCTCTTAATCTTGTGTTCATTACCTGAAAGTTGGGAAGGTTTGGTAATGGCAGTTTCTAATACTGTGTCTCCTTCAAAAGTCTTAAAAGTGGATGATGTTGTGAGTGTGATCTTGAATGAAGAGATACGCAGGAAAAGCACAGGTGAATCATCTAGAGATGCTTTGAGTGTTGAAGGAAGAGGAAGGCCAAGAGAGAAGACAGAGCGTGGGAGATCAAGGTCGAAGATGGGCAAAAGATCCAAGTCCAAGTATGGCAGAATAACCTGCTAGAAATGTGGAAAGCAAGGGCACTTAAAGAGAGATTGCAGATCGGGTGAAGATCATCATGAAGAACATGGAGAAGAAGCAGATGTTGCAGGTTACGTTGCACTGGATGCTCTGGTATGTTCTTTGGATAAAGTAGAATCTTGGGTATTAGATTCTGGTGCCTCTTTTCATGCATCCCCACATAGGAAATTTTTTCATGAGTATGTCCAGGGAGACTTTGGAGAAATTTGTGTAGGGGATGGTAAGCCTTGTCAGATTGTTGGAAAAGGCAAAGTGAAGCTAAAATTGCAGACAGGTGACACATGGGTGTTAAAGGAGGTCATGCATGTCCCAGTTCTGAAGCGAAATCTGATTTCTATTAGAAGTTTGGGTGAAGAGGGTTGCACAGTAACTCTCACAGCGGACTCTTGGAAGGTTACCAAGGGTACACTTGTTGTAGCTAGAGGTAAGAAAGTAGGTACGCTTTATCTATCTACTTGTTTTACTGATTCTCTTTCTGGGTTATCTACTTCAGCTGTAGATTCGGAGATGTGGCTTAATAGGCTTGGTCACATAGATAAGAAGGAGATGCTGGTTCTTGAGTCAAAGAATATGCTTTCGGATTTGGAAGGCATGGATCGTGGTTTCTGTATGCAGAAGAAGAACGTAAGGTTTCTTGAGGAATCCGATGTTAGTGACAAGAACAGGAAAGCCTTGGTTTTCAAGGAGAAATTGATGGACAGAGTTCAGCACAAGGTGCAGAGGAATTCTGAGCAGAGCAAGGGTGATTTGGACAAGGGTTTGATCCAAAAAGAGCTCGCAGGAAAAAGTCAGATCTCACAAGAAAAACACAGAGACCGATGTCGGCAGGAAAACCGGCGTCAGTGTCCAGACAGGGACCGACGTCGGCTATGTGTAGCCCGACGTTGGTGACTCAGGGAAGAAAAGGACCGGCGTCGGCCAGGGGAAACTGACGTCGGCAAGGAGGCAGTCGCAAGGAACCGACATCGATTGGCTGTAGACTGAGATGTGACCGGCATCGGTCACTGAGATGAATTTTGGGTGGACAGCGAGTTGTCATGGAGTCTCAAGTGCCCATATGGAGGACTGAAGGTGTAAGTAAGTTCTTAAATTCATCATTTCCCTTCTTTACACTACTTGTTGCTCACTTATGGCATAGGACCAGGAAGTTGTTGAAGAAGCAGAACAGGTAGATCCAGGAAACAGTGGGAGCTTGGCATGGATGAGGATGTGATTCCTTAGAGGAGAACCAAATAGGTGTTTTGGGTAGTGTTGCCAGCTGGAAGTAAGCACTGAGAGACGAATGGATGTTAAGGATGAAGAAGAGCGGAAATGGATACGTGAGATGGAAGATCAGGGTATATGATCTTGTATTAGTTGCAGGGCAATGGAGGTTTGATCATTGTGTTTCTCTTTACCAGGTTGGATGATATTAGCTACATTATCCTATTTTCTGTATGATGTGCTTGTTGCAGGGTTACATATACAGGTATTGCTGAACTAAAGGTAAAGCTAGTTCAGGTGTATGTCATGGAGAATTTGGGAGCAGCAAGATTCTTTGGCATGAATGTGTTCTAGAGACATGGAGGTCTTGTTGACTTTGTTTCAGGATGATTGTGTGAAGCTGGTTTGCACGTCGATGGTTAGACAGTTCATAGAACAGGTGTCTTGATTCACATAATGAGGTTGAGTGCATGGGATGTACTAAACCTGAGTTTTCCCAAACAGTGGGAGTTGTCACAAGTTTGGAGTCAATTCGGGAGAGTAATATTGAAGGGCAGTTCAGTGGGACCAGCAGCAGGTGCACATGCTATGCAGGGTCAAGTTCTTTTTCTACATGGTTGTAGATGCAGATGTGGCAGGTAATTTGGATGACAGATTTTGCACCACGGATTTTGTGGTGGTTGGTCTTCAAGAGTGATCTTGAGGAGGGATACAAAGCCAAGGGAACAAACTAGACGGTGTATAGGTATAGGTACAGGTACAGGTTACAGCTGTTTATCTCCAAGTGGGAGATTGTTAGGTTGTGGAGCTAAAAGCTTCAACCTTTGCAAACTGAGGAACAGATGGTTGCTGAGTTCTACAGGAACCGGTGTCGGCAGCAGGACCGATGTCGACAGAGACCAGTGCAGAAGGCCACCGGCGACGGCAGGAAGTCGGCCGACGTCCGCAGAACCAGACTAGCAGGGACCGACGTCGATCGCCTGTGTGTTCCAGAAGTGTTCGTTTCATGGACAGTTAGTTAAGTGAACGATGAGTTTGCATGTTAAGACCAGCCAGAGTCTTGGGTTGTGAAGATAATTGTCTAAATTAAGAGTCTAAGTTATTGTTTGAGTTAGGGATCTATTTATAGACCCATTGGCATGTATTGTTTAAGGCATGAGATAGAAAGGAAGAGTTCCTTCTAGTTGTAAGATCTGTGAGTTGCAGGTTGTTGCAAGCTCATTGGGGATCTACATGTAAGTTTGGTCTTTGAATTGCAGGTTGCAGGTTCATGAGAGATCAGCTTGAAGTGCTATAGAGTGCTTGGTGTACCGGCAGGGTTATTACTGACTGGTTGGTGAGGTGAACACCAATTCTGTGTGTGAGTTGGTTGTTGGGACCATTTTTTTGTGTAAGAGAGTGTGTGTGAGAAGAATTACTGTACACTTGAGGTGTGGTGAATCTCTGTAAGGTGAAAGAGTGTGGCGGCTCTTTGATGTATTCTTTTCTGTATAGTGTTAATACAAGATAGTGTATTGTCTCTCATATTCTGTGCTATTGGTGAATTCTAGTTACTTGTGTTTCTGGTTATTTCCGCATATTCAATTGCTTATATTTGGTAATCATACTGTGCTCTTTCTGAGGAGCAAGATCCTAATGGGTGGAATTAGAACAGGTGTGTTTGTTCTTGGATTTACCTCCACCCCTCCCAACATATTTCTATCAAAATAAAGAGAGAAAAATAAGTGAAGAGTTAAAAGATAGAGATTCAAAAGCTGATTAAATAGAAGGAAAAGGGGAGATATCAAAGTAGAATGCAAATATTTAGGCTTTCAAGTGAGATGTGAACATTGTGATCCTAATTTCTATCTATGAATATAATTTTATTTTAAATTCAATAAAAAGATTCTTTGTCTCTATGTCATCATGTGTTTTATGTTTCTGAGACTTAAAGAAGGAGAGAATCATTGTTGGGAGTGAGGTATCCATTTATTTTCCACTTTATACCTTGTGTACATTCTAAAATGGTATCAAAACAAGGTTGTTTTAACTTGCTTAGTTGTGTTTTCAAGACTCTAGTTGAATCATTATCAATTTGTGAAACAAAATCTTGAAATTAAGAGAAGTGATGGTGCACATAGGTAATCCCATTATAAGAGGTGTAGGATTAGAAGCATCTAGAATTGCAAATTTAGTAAAGATGATGAAGATGAGGAAATAGAGTTGTAAGATTGGATGCAATGGAGACAACACAAATAAGAGGAAATTATGTTGAATATGTGTGTTGATAAAGAATTGGGAGTTCAAGATTTTGAAGAGAAATATATATGGAGATTGAAGTCAAGGTTAGATTTATCAGGGTTATTTCAGATTTTGGTATCAAGTAAAAGCTAGATACACCTTACTACAGTGGAAGTTTGAACCCTAAATAAATTATAAATTGGCTCACAAAGATGGATAAATATTTTGATTATGAGTCAATGGAGGAACCCAATAAAGTAAAATTCTCTTACACAAATTTGAAAGGTCATATATCTTTATGGTGTGATCATTTATAGACTGAGACAGAGGAAATGTAAGGAGATAATCAAGTATGGGACATAACGGTGATGAAAGTGAAGGCTAAATTCTTACCTTCAAACTATTCAATAGGTTTGTTTAATAAATTATAGAACCTAAGGCAAAATAAGATGAACATTAAATAATACACTAAGGAGTTTTATAAGCTCACTATAAGAGTCAAAAAATTAGAATATGACCAAATAAGGTGGCCATAACATGAATGGCTTGTGTATTGATGTTCAAGATGAGATTGGTTTGCTTAACATGAAAGCTATGGAATAATCTCGTAAATGTGCATTGAAGGAAAAAGATTTTTTTTCTCTAGTGATAGAAGATACTTAAGAGGAAGAGGAAAAATTATTGGAGGCATAGGACAAAAAAATTCATGATGGAGAAGTAATCATCTCTTAGAATCATAGTCACAATACTGGAGGAAGAAGCTACTCTTTTAGAGGAAAATAATCCTTTAGAATAGGTAGAGTCTGAAGATTTATGGGTAAGTGATTTATAAACAATAAATATGCTAGATAGATCTTATGAATGTAAAAATGTAACTCAGAACAATGACAAGTGACAAAAAGGACAACACATATTACTCATGATGATGAATAAAGTGTTTGATCTCCAACACACATGATAAACCATAACAAAGATAATCTCTTTTGATGAAAATAAAAATATTAAAACCATTCAAGGAAGTGAATAAACCTATGTAAAGAAAAGGTCTATTTTGGACTTTTTACAAATTAGAAGGTAAGTGTTTTAAGGTAGTCATTGATACTAATAACCCAAATAATTTGGTATCTCAATAAATGATGGAGAAACTTGGCTTGAAAAAGTTTGTAAGCCCAACCCCATACAAAGTTTCATGGTTGATTAAAGATAATCAAGTATTGGCAAATGAAACATGTATGACAAAGTTTCAAATTGGTTCATATAAGTTTTATGTGGCATTATGACCATGTATGTGTATCATGTGTTTCTAGGAACGCCATGGCATTATGATAAAAGAGTTGTGCATGATGGAAGATCAAAAGGATGGACATTTTTTTACATGGAGTCAATTTAAGGATAAAAAAGAAGTGATAAATAGTTTAAAGATGATGATGGTTTCTATTTGACCCAAAAAAATTGATGTGTGAGATATGGTTAAGAATATATAAGTAGTTCAAGCATAAGGGTCATGAAATAATTTGTAGTAGGCCAATTAATTACAAACACACATAAATGAATATTCTAAATTATAATACTGGGATATGTTAAATATAAAAATAACTAAATTCAAAAGATGTTCAATTGATTACAATACTAAAGAGATATGACACTTAGTTTGGTTTTACTATGTGTAAACAGATCTAGATTATAAATAGGTAGGAAGTATATATGATCAATATTTTAGACCAGTTGCTAGATGCTTAAAATTGTACTTCTATAGCCACAGAAACTATTGTCAATGCTAGTGTCTAGCTATGATGTAGGTTTCTAGTAAAAAATAGTGACTGGATCTTGATGTGTCCAACTTCATTTTTTTGAGTTTTTTTTATCGCATTTCTATTAATATATCTAGATTTAGGATATAGGTTGTCACTTTTTGATAATTAATCAAACCCCTAGCTCTTTATCCTTCTTCAACCTTATAATGAGTTTGTTAAAAATGGTTTAATAGGCTCACGCTATCAAGCTGACCTCAAAGACCCCTCTGTTAATGGGTGTTGCCTACATAGCCAATACTCCATGGAGGGTCTTATACTTATGGATTTCTCCCCTATGTGTAGAAATATGTGTGCACAAGGGTGAAATATACTATATGAAGATGCATAAAATGATCTTTCTTGTAACCTAAAAAATATCACTTATGGGTTACACTTTAAATACTTTAGACATGTATCATGACTGCTCATATTCTTGATAAGCAAATAGGGATGAATAACACATAATAGTTTGATTTTGAAGTTGATTTATTGAGATTTAGTAGGTTTTTACTTGGTATTTTATAGATGGACAATGAGAATTAACTTATATTTATATTTATACCACACTTTTTTAAAATATCTCATGGTAAAATTTAATGAGATAAATAGGTCAACCCATAGGTTTCAATACATTTAAATTTTAGATGAATTTTTACAACTTGACACTAGATAAGGATTTGGACACTACTATCAATGGTGATATCCCTTTGTGAACCATCAGAGCACTAATTTTGAGTATTAATTCTAGTAGAAGAACCCCTCTAAGAGGGAGATGATTAGATTTAACACACACTAGAAATGATTTTTATCCTTCTTGGTGAAATCAAGGATAGAAGTTGCCATGATTGCATGACCAAATTTTATGCCTCTGAGGAGGTGTCAGTGGTGGCCCTTGGGGCAGCCCATAAGGGGGCACATTGCTCACAGTGCATGGAGCAATCCCCCATTAGGTGGGACATAACTTGTGGCTTACACATTCAATGATTGCCATTTGTAATAAATTTCATTAAAATAAAGATGGTTCACAAAAAATATGACATTAAAAGGGTTTGGATTTTAAGATATATTTTTGAACAATAAATAAGATTGTTAAAATTTATTTGGGTTAAAAATCATATTAAATAATAATTTAAAAATTATAAAGAAAATGAATAAATATAATTATATATCTTTCACTAATTATACATAATTATATATTATAATATCTATATCAATTATTTGTATATATAATATTATTTAGATATAAATGTTAAAAATCTATTATAGAAGTTGAAATAGTTTCTCTTTCACAAATAATAGCTACATTGAATAACATAAAATAGTTACCAACAAATTTACCATGTCCTTCAACCCTATGAAGATAAATTTGAAGAGATCTTCTTGAGTTATATAGAGGGCTCTATCCCTTTAAGCATAAAAAAAAAACATTACTATTGACATTCGATAGGACTATTTGTTGTGATTGGACCTAGACTTTAGTGGGTTTGAATTGTATGTCTCTAATAGCACTACATCTTAAAAACTTTAGATTGAAAAGTGAACTTCCATTAATTTAACAAAAAATATAGTACAACATTAATCATACCTAAAAATGTGTGGTAAAGTCATACATCCAAAAAATATTTGAGGGTTGTGTTTATGTAACTAATAAGTTGTGATAACTAATGTTACCCTTCAGATACACCAAACAAATAAATTCCAGCTTCACCATCTGCAATGCCTCCTAGACCACTGAGGGAATGATCCTTGTGTGGTTAGTTGTGAGCCTACTAATACCTCTCCTCCTCACCACTCCCTTTTTAGGGTCATGGGCATAAGGGAGGCACCACCGCTCTCACTGTCATAGGTCTTGAAGTTGGAGGAGCCCCTCTCCTCACTCTTGTTAGCCATATCCTCCCCAAGGATCTAACAAAGGCAACAAAGATAGTGGAGACTCCCTACATAGGATAAATTCCCATGGTTGGCATTGGTCATCTCTCCTTCACATCTAATTTTTTTTAAATTATTATTTTTTGTTAACATTTAAATTCTTCACAAAATGCTTCAACAATATCACAAACTATTAAATATGAATGAACGTTATTAAAATATATTAAATCTTCATTCAACATTATCTTTTAAAAATTAGGACCCTTTTCATCTTTAAAGAAAGAAATGTCAAGAATAAAAATAAAAATAAGATAAATATATTTAATTACAATTTTTTAAATATAGTGTTATTTTTTAAAATATATTTTCATGGTCTTAAAAAGAACTCTCTTTTTCATTGCTATTTAAAATTTTTTGGGCAATCAAAAAGAAAAAAAAGATGGAGGGATATCCATATGGTGAGGGATATACATATGACAATCAAAAATAAAAAAGGGGATGGATGGATATAATACAATGAGGGATATACATACGGTGATCTAATTTAACCATCTTCTAAAAATGTTTAATCATATGGGGACTTGTTATCAAAAAGTTATATATCTTTTTTGTGATGTGGATGGATTCTATATGGTTACATTTGAAGTTACATGCATGGCTAGTGTCTCCTAACAACCTTTCCTATAGTCTAAATAAAAATAATGAAATGAAAGTTTTTTTTTTTTAAGGTTTTGTATTTAAATAAATGGATTACATTTAAATGTAATTTAAATAATAAATATTTTTTCAATTAAATGTAATCGTGTTTAAAATAATAATATTTTTTAATTGATATTTTTTAAAAATTTAAAAGGTATTTATATAGGGTTTCAATTTTTTTTAATATATTTTGATTTATTATTCTTACTCTAAATTCATAGTTTCACTATACATGTAAAATAGATCTTTTTCTTCTTAACTTCTAATATCTATGATATATGAAGTTTAAAGAAAATAAAGTGAGTTTAATAAGTTTGTAGAAAATTAGGTGAATACTAAAACCATTTTGGTATTTGTCAAACCCCAAGCAATGGAAACCATGCTAAGAAATTATATCAAAATAATAATATACATAAATATAAATCATTGATTGTACTCTAAAAGCACTCCACAATGTATATTAAATTCAATAATACCACCAAATACTTTAATGATTATTTGGTCTCTTCTAAAATTCTGATGAGTTTTCAATATATTTTATATGAATGATTGTTAGAGTAAGTGTCTAAATTAACTATAATGGTTGTCTACTTATAGATGATAATTGAATTCAAATTAAACACAATGAACACTTATGTTGATTTCTAATGATTAAGACTTAAAAATGGGAAGGGGAACACTAGTGCACTCAATTTAAAAAGTTCAAAATCACAAGGTAAGATGAGAATAAGACATGATAGTATTAAAATAAAATAAGATAAGCTAGAAGACATATAAGAGTGAAGAATCTTAGCAAGGTGGAAGTCAAAAAAGGGCATTGTTGAAACAATTGACCAACAAGTATGCCTCAAGTTTTTGAATTAGTGGTTTAATACTTTAGTGTTGATTTTTCCTTTGAACACTGAGATGTCAAGACTAACTTACCCTATTAAGGGGGTTTGCTAGTACTAAAACAATGGATGTGTAAAATAAGGATTAGAGTGTGGCCCAAGTTGCATAATGAGTTCAAAAAATTGATCAAAGCTAATGCAAGTGTTGAAACCTGATTTTACCCTATGACTTACAAACCTTAAATCCATGGATTAGTATGATTAATATTTGATTATTATCACTTTAATTTGAGCATTTTAATCTATACTAGTATGAAACAATGATATTGTTGATTAGTATACATGATGTGTCAGTTATATTTTGATAATTTTGTACATTGAGAATGTATATTTGTTAGTTTAGCATCATTTGTGTATATTTATGATGACTTGAACTAAATACCTGATTATTTCGAGGTAGATGCAGGATAAGTCCTACTCTTAAAAATTGATGGAGAGCATCATCGGAGAGGTTCAGATAGATGGAATGAGTAGGAGAAATATCAGTGGAAAATGTTAGTGACCCTACACACAAAGTAGATTTTCTTGATATTTGCATAAAAAATTTAGTGTGTATTGCTTGTGATTATATTTTTATGTGTGGAATTAGTTTCAGTATGCATTAGATTTATTTAGCCTAATTAACTTAATTTTTAAATTTAAATTTGGGAAATAAATATTAGTGCTAATAGATATAATTATTTTATAAATAAAATGTAATTAATGACTTATTTTATCTTTTAGTTAAATAAGAATTTATCTTTGTTTTGAAATTGCATGGAAGATGAGTTAACACATTCTATATTAGTCTTGAAATTCATGCAGAAATTACATTTAAATTTAGATAATATATTTTATTAGTTATTTAGTAAACTTAACCATAAGTTAAGTTAATGAACTAGGGCTTAAATTTTAAATAAACAAATTAAAAATGTTTTAAATAATAATTATAAGAGTTGGAAAATAAAGACTGACTTTAAGAAAAAATTTACAAAAATAAAGTGAAGTTTAAAGAGACCATGCATGGATGGAAAATAAAAGGACTTTTGGCATGCAAAAGAGTAAAGCACAACATTTAGAGAGAAATAAATTTATAAATAAACCCTGAAGAAATTTAAAAAGAAGACAAGGACTGGGAGAAAAGGAAAGAGAATGGAATACAGAAGGGGCAAAAGGAGATGGAAAAAAGAAGATACAAATGAAGGAAATTGAGAAAGGAAGCAAATGGCGATATCACTCTTCCATCAAATATCTAAAGATGTTGGTAAATCAAATTTTTGTATATAGAAAAGCTGAATAATAATTTGGAAATTGTTGTGGTTTATAGATATAGTAGAATGTATATTTTAAATTGCTGAAATTAATTTTTAAATAGCTATGTCTGTATAAATCGAAACATTGAGCCTCAAATTGGAACACCAATCCTATATCAAAATGCCTTTATGTAAAATTGAAACCCTAATGCCTGCATAGTATTTTATTAACCTGTGTTGAATCTTGTATCCTGGTATTCAAATCTGGTATGCCTGCATTGAATTTTATTATAAACCTGCGTTGTGCTTTGTGAAAATCAATGTTGAGTTTGTAAAATTAATCGTTGAGTTTGTGTAAATTTATAATAGTGTAACGCCTTAGAATGGAAGTAAATAAAGTTAAGATGCCAATGTTGATTCATTATATGTGATTCCAAGCCCAACTTAAAGAAATGTTGAGTTAAATTAAAAATGTTTTTATTTAAATTTTCAATGCCAAGCTAATTACATTAGGTGCCCAGCCATTTACATTAGATGCCCAGCGTTTCTGAGAATGTTGAATTTAATGAACTATAGCGTTAAAGTCATATTGTAATATTAACTCTCATTAGTCTTGAAAATAAATCATTGGGTATTTATAGAAATGGAAGGTATATATCTAAAACTCCTAGAATAAAAATATGAATGATGAGTATATAATTCAACGTCGAGTCAAGATGGCAAAAGTTGAGTCAAGTCTTAAATCATTGAAGTTTATGTAAATAGTTGAGATTAATAAATTTTAAATTGTTAAGTCAAAAATTTTCTAATGAAAATAATATTATATTAAAATGTTGTATATATCATTGCTGAGTGTCATTATGAAATGCTAGGTATAGGTTTGAAAAGACCTGTATGAATATAAAATGGCTGAGTCTCTAAGTCACTATACCCAAGCACCCAGTAATCTTACTAAATCATTTTATATATTTATTAAAATTATTGAGTTGAATATTAAAGTTGAGTCATACTTTCAATATACATAGAGATATTATATGTTTTAAAGCACTGAGTTAAAATATAGCGTTGAATTAAAATATAACGCTGAGTTAGAATATAACACTGAATTTATAGCATTGAGGTTATGTGAAAATAATACTGAGTTATAGAAATAGATGGTTGAATGCATAAATGGAAGTCACTGAACTTCAGCAAAGAGCCACTGTATATATATGGTTCTCATCACTGGGTATTTTCTTAATTGTTGAACCATTAGTATGGAACGCCTAATGTATATACAAAATGCCAGTCTCAATTTGAGACGTTCTAGAAAAATGTAAATAGTTGAGTTTAGATTAAAATTGCTGAGTTATTAAATATAGCTGAGTGTATATTAAATTATTTGTGCATACTTAATTAAAATCCCTTGTCTTTGGACTTATATACTGAACCAAAAGATTTAAAAAGCTGAATATTAAAGTTCAACATTGAGTGTATTTAATGATATGCTCAATTTATTTTAGAATGTTGAGTTAATATAATCAAATGTTGAATTTAAAAAGCTGAATATTAAAGTTTAACATTGAGTGTATTTAATGATATGTTCAATTTATTTTAGAATGTTGAGTTAATATAATCAAATGTTGAAGTCTCTTAAATAAAGACTACGTATTTAAATAACATGTAGAGTTTATTTTGTTAATGATTTGTCACTTTAAGTTAAGCCAAATCTTTATTTAAAAATCATTGTGCATTTAAATAGATGGTTGAGTATTAAGATACTTCCTGTTATAATGAAAGCGAAAGTCATTTAATTGTAAATGTGGAGAATTAAAAGATTGTAGTGATGAATTCATTTTAATAAAAAGAAATTTGTGTATCTCTTTTAATGTAAGATCAAATGTTCAGTGGAAATTTATTTTACTTCAAAATTTCGTATTACGGTTAGCCCAGATTAGAGCCCAAATGAGTGGGTGTAATTACCATGAGAACCTATTTAGAATTGAGATAATCTCTTTGTATTACCCTTTTGATTTGAAATCAATGATGGAATGCTCTCTTTACTCAGTTTAAAAAGAAATAATAAATCCAGGAATTTGTTTACCAACAATAGTAGTTATAACTTAATGTGAACAGTTGAACTTTACCTATATGGATTTGTTATAGAGATGTTCAGATTTTGTGAGTAAAGTTTGCTATATATGCATGCATACATACATACATACATGATTGTAATCAAGGGTTTCATTGAGTTATTGTGAAATCTTCTAAAAACCTTGATTGGTGTCATAAATTAATGTTAGTACATTTATTCAAATAGTAATGAAAACTTGTGTGTAGTACATTTATGAGAGCATTATCATGTGTAAGTATTTACTTTTATAACATAAAGGACTATTTTGTATAATTTGGACTCAAACCCACTAAAGTGGAGTGGAGAAAATTTTCTCCAATTTTTTTTTCTTATGTTCCAAATAAAATGGATTGTTTCAAACCATTTGGGCCATAGATCATTTTGAATGAATTGCACTATTTTGAATAATGTGGATTTTTACCCCGTAAAGTGTAGTGGAGAAAAATTCTCTCCAACTCCAAAATATAAATTTCATATATTCTAAATAAATTGGAGTGTTTAAAATCATTTGGAAATAGATCATTTCGAATAAATTGGTCTATTTTAAATAAAATAGACTTATACCCACTTAAGTGGAGTGAAAAGAATTTTCTTCAAAAATAAATTTGTTATATTTAAAATAATTTGAACTATTTCAAAGCATTTGGGTATATATCATTTTGAGTAAAAAAGGTTATTTTAAATAATTTAAACCTATACATATAAAATGGTCAAGGATTCAAAAGAAGATTTTCTCCAAAAATAAATTTTATTTTTTTCAAATAAATTAGACTGCTTCAAACCATTTAAGTATAGATCATTTCGATTAAATTAGGTCATAGATAATAAATAATTTGAAATTATACCTACTAAAGTGGAGTGGAGAATATTTTCTCCATAAATATGTAACTTTTCTATATTCTAAATAAATTGAATTATTTCCAACCATTTTGGAGCAAATCATTTTGAATAGATTAGACTATTTCAAAATCATGAAACCCTTCTAGGCCTTCATACCAATCATTGATATTTTGAAGTAGCTTCCATAGCTGAGACACATGGCACCATTTGATTGGCCAAATTATGGATGAAAACATATTAAGCAATCTAGTTCATCTACATAATAAAATATCTCAATGATAATAATTTGTTTGTTGTTCATTGGCAAAATCTTCTAAATGAACAAGTGTTAATATACTAATTCAATAATTTAAGGGAATCTCCAACCATAAATCAAATTGCACTAATAACCAGAGCAAAGTAATTCTAAATTAGAATTGATTATTTTGAAATTAATTCATAACTATTTTTGAAATAATTTAGAAAAACAAATTATGAAATTGATGATAATGTTTATTACTAAAATTATAGTTTATAATCAATAAATACACTTGAAAGAATCATGTGAAGTTACATCTCTTTAAACATTGGTGCATATCTGCTGGCATAAATTTTTTGCTTTCTCCCAAGAATGTGATGATTGATGTCATTTTGATACTCCAATCCTTTTCATTTTTCCAACTTCCATTTATAATATATCTACTTGATGTAACATAACTCATTTTCAATTTTTGATTTGTAACGTAATTTTGAGAATTACAATCAATAAACAATGTGTTGGTAATTAAAAAATCATCTCTGAAGGTCCCTTTAAAAATAATTTCATCCAATTTTTTCATGTTTATATTGAATAACTTAAAATATTGTTTTCCCCCAAACAAACATGAAATTTGAACTTGTGTAACCCATAGATTGAATGAGTATCCTCAAATGATTGTCTTCTATCATTGACCAAATGCCAACGTGAGAAAAAGATTGTAGTGCTACCTTCAAAATTTCATTGGAATGATCTCAAATGTAGTATGACATATTTTTAATTTTATAATCTTATGTTTTCCTTTGGATATCTTTTATTTTGTGCACAAAAAATAATAAGTCATCTAACCCCAAAATCAATAGTGTTTTAGAAGTTTGTTTTAGCTCCTTTGAAATGTCTATAATTTATTAAAAAATGAATCATTTATTAAAAATATTATATTATAAGAGATATAACATGAAAATTTTTGTGAAAATATTTTACATGTTAGTGCACTCATCACTGATATGATTTTGATTTGTATTTCTTATTTTAACATAAAAACATAATGCATTTCATTTGATTCATTTTTTTATTTTTTTTAGCGTTTCTTTAAATCTTATAAAGATTCATATAAACACATAAAAATAAGCACATGCTCAGGGGCTTTGTAAATATAATACTCATTATACATGGATGTACCATTTCTATTGCCAATTTTGTAACACACATATGCATATAAAAGTTCATATTGAATCCTTATAACTTGGCTATGAATGTATCATAATCTAAATTAGTCTAGTTTAGCCATAACTCATTTCTCATAGATGTTGATAATAATTTAACATTGATCAACCAATATCTATTAATATTTTTATAGTAATGAAAGTATCAACTATAACTCTTATGCATACCAATACATATTTATATGTTTACGCAACCCATCATAGAAAATAAAATAGGATTTACTCTTCTAAGCCATAGTTCACTATCACTAAATTCAAATCAGAATACAATACACCTTAATATTTGAACCCCGTTTATATACTTCCAATAAGACACATCAAATTAAAAACTATTTGAATCAATAGCAATATAATTTTTTATAGCATGTCATTATACTTTATTATTTTTTAATTGATAAAGAACACTGTCATGGATACTTTACATCAAAATTTATTGTATTGAAGACATAGTATAACATATATTGTGTTATTTTAAACTAGATAAATTAAACATGCAAACATTATAATGGGTAAATTAAACTTGTAAACAACATTCTAATGGGTAAATACAACCACATTCAGTCTACACAACAATAAAATAAACCACACGTCCAAATCCAAAGTTGATGAAAGTCTATATTTTATTATCTTCTATAATCTCCCGTCCATAAAGAAAAAATCAATTGTAATGTGTTTAAATACATAAATATTATTAATATATTCTAGACTTGTATGTGATTGTATAATTATGCATTTATTTAAAGTGGTTTTTACATCTTTTAACTTTTTTGTAGTTTGTATGGGTGCACTCTTTCATTAAAACTTTGGTTCTTTATTCCCTACAAATTATTATATAATGTAGTAACTAAAAATTTTCACTATAAATTGATTTGATATTTGTATTTTAGAAATGTGTCTTGTGGTAAAGTTTTACCTTGTGTTTTTTTTTGGAGGTACCAACTTGTAGAGCTGTGTCATAGGTTATTGTATTGTAGACACAAAGTGTTAGAGCTGCGTTGTGTACTATGTTAATTGAGACAGAAACAGATGAACAAATATTTTGTCAGTATTATGAATCATTGATAAATAAAACATTATATAATTAAAAAAATATGCATGATCTTATGTTACCTTCTTCATCTTGTGATGTGTCATGTTCATTGATATGATTTTCCATTATTATTGTTTCCTCACTTATATGCAATGCCATTAGGGGTACACAATGAAGGATTTTTAAGCTATCAGGTTTGAATAATAAAGTGTATACACTAAAATATTTTTAAGATGTTATATTTAGAAAATGAAGCATGCTTATAAAAAAAATTAAAAGTGTTATGCACTTGGTACTGATCGAAG
The DNA here is from genome assembly GCA_037957365.1 of Torreya grandis. Taxonomy (NCBI): domain Eukaryota; kingdom Viridiplantae; phylum Streptophyta; class Pinopsida; order Cupressales; family Taxaceae; genus Torreya; species Torreya grandis. The sequence continues at coordinate 2,398,529 of JARHVA010002303.1, read as the reverse complement.
TGATTGTGCTTGTATTTATTGCTTTAAATTTGTCAAATAAATTTGAATTTGAACATTAAAATCATTTGTTCTTCAGTTTCTGTAATGCAAGATATATTTCTTTTTAATTTTGTACAAACATGCACCAATCCAGCTCTTGTGTATACCCTTAGGATGTTACATGCATTTAGATCATTGAAAGTAAAGATAAGTGTCTCCCAAAAGATGGCATCTAGATAATTTATAAATAGCCTTCCTATTTTTTATGATCCAATCATTTGAAATGTTGGTACATCTTTGTAGATGTCAAAACCATCCTCTAATCTACTTTATTGAAAATGGAGGTGAAAACCTGACAGATAAAAATAAGCTATATCCTGACAAAAATTGATACCTATAATATGTGTCCAATCAAATCTATAACTATATGGACCCCCTAGTATAACACCCTTATCTTGCATGTAATGGAAATCGCCAACACATAGATTCTTTAGAGAGGTCTGAATGGTAGGATAATGTTCTATGATGTGGATGATGAATACATTAAAGGCCCTAACAATAATTTTTTCAATCAATGCCTAAATAAATAGGCAAAAATGTTCTTCCTTAAAAACTTTAGTGACATTTAAAATATCAATAATTATCAAATTAGTTTTGACACCAAGAATGAACATTTCACTAAAATCTTATAAAATGGATGGCCAAAGATAAGTGGGGTCATAATGGTAGCTGAATATTTTTGTATCTATCTTAGGAAGCTGACCTCCATCATTATGTAGATACATTTTCAATATTCTTAATGAATCTTGAAATAATGCTTCCCAGCATTTTTTATTTTTTGAAATATTTTCATTCAGGACACACAAATCATCAAACCTTTTCACATAAAAACTATCATGCTCCTTTACCTCTTCAGGTGTGATTGTTTGGTCTGGTGGTAGTGTCATATCATGGTTGCTAAAATAATCTATAATTTTGATAATATGTTACTTTTTGGCTTCACTTTTTTTACCAATTATCCATGTTGTTGTACCTAGAGGTTTTCAAGAAGGAAATAGACATTTTTTTAATAAATTTGCTAGTTCTATTTTTTGTGTATCTGAAAGCCCTTGAATATTTATAAGTACTATTGTACCAATTATATTTAAATCTTGTTTATCTAAACTAGGTAAAGTACCACTTTTAAACAAATCAAACACCTTATCAAAACAATCTCAAACAGGTTGTTCCATGAAAAGAAGGCATTTTCTCTCCTATAGTTGTTGGTGCTGAATAGTTCATTTATGTGAACAAGTGTTTATCTTGTCCATATATTCCATTTTTTCATCCATATTTCAAGATTCTTCCAACCTCTTAGTTTGATAAGGTCACATGCATATCGAACTCTTTCTACAAATTAAGTCTTATAATTTTTTTTGACTTCATTATATTGATTACATATTTTGTACACAATATGGAAAGGAGTACAAGTTTTTAGAAATATTGCCCTTATAAAAGAATATTTATTTCTCAATGATTGTGTATTGTAGTCCTACTCTGAAATAATATCTATTGTGATATAATTGTGTATTAGTCACCTGTAATTTTGAACATTATGGTTTTTTCTCCATATATTCTAGGACTTCCTTTGATTCAATAAAATAGTCAAGGTTGATTGGATAAAAAAGAATTAACAAATAATCTTTTATTAGAACCTCATTATTTTTTTAAAAATAAATGAATTATATCATTCACCCCTCTTTCATTGAGATTTTTTGTTTTGATATTTGCGTCCCCCAATTCACAGAGTTTTACAAGAATGTTCAAGGTGTAATTGCTAAAGAAAATATACCATGTAGAGAATCACTATGTGTTTCATCAAAAGTTTGTGTCAACAAAAATGTTTCAAGATTTTGTTTAATCTTATTTTTCTCCACTAGTGTGAGTACTTGTGTGTCCTCTTTCAATTCTGCATACAAATATGTTGCCCTTTCTTGTCTTTTTTCTTCAATATTGATTCTCTCATGTCTGTAGGGTATCTTAAATACATGTTTTCATGGTGGAAAGTAGAAAAAGTTTTTGCCCCTTGTTCATGTTTTTATTTCAATATGTTTTGTATTCTATTGACCAAATTATCTCTGTCTATCAACCCAGACATTTGAAGGTTGTCATAGCTATTCAAATGAAACCCAACTTTTTCACAAGAAGGAAAAATATTATTTTTTGTCAACTCTATTTTAATGGGTGTAAATTAAATGAATTAGTTATAGCTCGATGGAGAATTCTCTCTTCTTCATTCAATACTTCCAGTTGGAATTGAAGGGCATCTTCAAGTTCATCCTTATCAAAGGCCAAGATTATTCCAATCAAAGAAGATTCTTTTCCTGATGTAGTGCTAAACAAGTATATATTTGCATGCATGTTTGGTGGACTAAACATTTCAAAATACCAATTAACAAGAGAAATTTTATCGCCACCATAAAATGGAAGATGTTTATGTGGATCTAATTTTAGTTTTGGTATTTTATAGGGTAATCTATCCAAATTATCTTAGAGTGAGGCCTTCTTCTATCTTTTATCCAAATTCTCTTTGAGTGAGGCCATCTTCTACCTTTTAAGTATGGTAATTCATTTTTCACCTAAAGACATTCTGTAAAGCAATTGAAATGATTTAAATATTGATCTTTTGTAAAATGCAAGTTGTATATTACATCGGTTCATGTAAATTTTTTATGTTTGATCAGTGAATAAATGTATCAACAAATGTTTATTCTAAACTACACTACAAAATATATATTCAATATTTATAATATATACATTAACTCACACTTTAACTAATAAGGTATAACTAAATCAAAAATAAATTATGTGCACCTACGAATATAATCTGATGGGAAAAAGAACCCATATATATTTTTTTTAAAGGAGAGAGATGAGGGGAAGTATGTGTCAAAATTTCCTTCAATAGGTACATTCAAGGTATCCCTTAGGAGACATGTTTCAATCATTCATAAGAATACATTGTTCCCAGATGATCATTCACACCTATTTTTTGTTGTATATTTCCAAGTGACATTTTCCAATTTGGATATCATTCACACATATTTTGGTTATGGTGTCCCCAAAATTCAATAGTTCAATATTTTGGGGAACCCCCTTTTTATAAAAAAAATTGCATTTTGGTCTTGTGTGTGTCGGTTATATTGCTTGAAGCTAGTCACTTGAATAAAGAACTTGATTTCTATTAGTGTTATTTTTTATTTATTATTTAATTTTCTCAGTTACTCATAAATTAATCCAAGGAACTAAAGGCATTTTCTTATAAATATCACTCATATCCTTTTACCCTTCTACTTCAGCACTTAAAGCAAGCTAAAAGTAACTTAGCTCATTTGTAGTGCAAATCAGGGTCTCTAAATTACTTTACTTCCTTGAAAATAAGTTATCTCGAGAAACTGATTCACTCCTCATAAACCAATTCAAGTGTCTAGAATTACTTTAATTACCAAAATAGAATAAGTTAAGTAGTCCTGAAAACCCGACCAACACTCCCTAGTTCTAACCAAGTTTCCTAAGTTACTTTGCTTGAAAAAAAAAAAGGAGTTAAGTTGTCCTAAAAACCCAACTAACATTATATAGGCCAAATCAGGATTGAAAAAATGCTTATTTAAATTCATAAGTAAAATTTGTTCCAATTCATGAACCTAGACCAAATCAAGATTCCAAAAGCATTTTACTTCATTACTTAAAATAAGTAAAGTAATTCAAAGAGCCTGATTAAAAAGGGAAGTAAGGGGTGATGTGGATTTTCCATGATTGAAATAAATGCATTGGCATTTATATAAATTCAATAAATTTCACCTTCTTTCCACCTCATTTCTAAGTCATTCAAACGAATAATAGCCCCTGCAAACCCCGAGCAATGCATTTTTATTCTCTATAGAAAGTTCAAGTGATTTTTACTATGGCCCTAACCTATCACATGTATGAGGATAAGAATAGCCAACTTGTGGCTTACTTATCCCTCCTTGATGCTATATCACATTTCTCTATGCATTAATTTGGTTAGTAGGTTGGCCTATGGAGTAATCATGGCCTAGATAGACTATATATAGGAGGTAGAGGGTAATTGTTTAACATCATATTGTGAATTTTGCTCTTATTTAAGCTTGTGGAGGTTTTCCCCTCAAAGTGGTTTGTATATTATCATATATTCTGATATATTTCAGTCATATTTAGATATATTTCTACTATTATACTTTATTTTTGAATTAATTTCATTACAAGTGGTATCAAAGTTGTGATTTGGGCAATCTTGTGGGCAAAAACTTAATTTTTTAAATTTGGATATATATTAAAAATGGTTGCTAAATTATCTACAATATTTTTACTGGAGGTGATAAATAATTAAATTAATATTCCATTAAAATTTTAGATTATTTAGATATATTTTACAAAAGTTATCTCTATTTTAGTGTTTTTCATAAAATTGCTCTATAGTGCACAATTCAAAGAATTTTTTCGAGTTATTTACATTTTTGGAAAGCTTAGAATTTTTTTGCTATGGTATGTTCTTTGTATGTTTTTATTTGATGCTGACATAATTCCAAAATTTCTTGGTCAAAGTTGGGTCAAAAAGTGCCAATCAGGATCGACATCATAAAGCCCTTTTATGGCAGGTCCACAAACTCAGGGCTAAGGAAAGGGTGCTAAAACTCTAGGTAAAAATCCTAACAAGGAAGATATGGATTCAAAATGGGGATGTACTAGACCCTTTGTACCAGGGTTCTCTGGCATAGATCATAAAGTGAGCCAACTTGACTATAGTGTGCAAGGCATTCAGAGTGAGGTGCAAGGCATACAATCTAATATGAAATCCATACAAGATAGTTTGGTAGATATCATAATGACTTTGAAAAATAATCAGTTAAACCATCTATCTAATGCTATTACACAACCCCACCAGGGTGGTTCTCCCAACCAATCTACTTGAAATCTAACTACAGTGCCATAGAGGAACCTGCTACCAAAGGTGGATATGCACAAATTTTATGGAAAATATTCACTCAATTGGATCAACCAAATGGAGAATTTTTTTATCTAAATTAGATCCCAGGTGGATAGAAGGTTACCATGGCATCCTTGTATCTTGAACCTGATCAATTCATTTGGTATCGATGGTTTTGTGCTCAAAAGAAAAAGATGACCCTCAATGTCACTTGGTCAGTTTTTACAAAGGAGTTGTAGTTACACTATGGCAATAGTGTGACATAGAATTACTTCAACCAACTAGAAAAATTGTCATAGACTGGCTCCGTCAAGGATTATATTCATCATTTTTAGAACCTACCCTTACAGGTGGATATAATTTTTTAGGAGAACTTGAATGACCTATTTTTGTGTGGACTCAAGGACCACATTCAACATGAGGTACACATGTTTAATCCACTTAAGATTTCTAATTCTATTATCATGGCACACAGATCTGAGGAAAAATTCATATCCAATAAGAAGCAGCCATTCACTCACTTCAAAGATCATAGCATATTGACACCAACATTTCCTCCACCTACCAGATTGACCCCACAAAAAATTTAAGAGAACCATGAAAAAGGATTATGTTTCAATTTTGATAGCAAGTGGAGAAAAGGACATAGATGTGCTAAGAAGAAGTTATTCTACATTGAGGGATCCAATGAAGATGAAGAAGAAGATGATGCCTCCAATGATTATAAGAAAGAGATAGAGGAGGTACCTAAAATCCCAATCTATAATCTCTTGTCATGCACTTGTAGGTATTAGCACTCCACAAACTCTTAAGGTGGTGGGTTTCCTCAAGAAACAGAAGGTGACAGTGTTGATTGATTCAGGGAGCACACATAACTTCAATACCCATAAGTTGGCCACTCAATTGAACTATTTCATCTACCCAACACCAAAATTTTAAGTCATGATTGTAGATGGTGGCACAATTAATTGTTCAGGCAAATGCCATAGTATTAAGCTTGTTATGAGTGAGTACAATTTTGATTCTCCTATGTTTGCTATTCCCATGGGTAACATAGACATTATTTTAGGAGTCCAATGGCTCACAACCTTGGGTACCATTAAGATGAACTTCCAAGAACTATTCATGCGCTTTCATTCTGAAGGTAGAAAAATTGAACTACATGGATTACAAGCAAAATCTCCATAATTGGTTAATTCACATCAGATGACCAAGATACTAAAAAAGGGGGCAGAGGGAATTATTGCATGATTATGTTACATAGAAGTTCAATCCACACAAGCATCTACAAATCTTGATCTACAGATGATTCTTGATAACCACCAATCTATTTTTGGGTCCATGCCAAAAGGACTACCACCAATAAGAAAACATGATCATGCCATTCAACTACTTCTAGGGAGTCAACCACTAAATATCAGACCATATAGATATCTATATGCACAAAAGAGTGAAATAAAAATAATGATCCATGAGATGTTGGAGGCATGGATCATCAGGCATAGCCAAAGTGCATATTCATCACCAGTGGTCATGGTATGAAAGAAGGATGACACATGGAGGATGTGCCCAGATTATAGGTTAATCAACAAGTACACCATCAAAGATAAGTTTCATATTTCAGTAATTGATGATTTACTTGATGAGTTACATGGTGCTAATTATTTCATAAAATTAGACCTTCACTCGAGGTACCATCAAATTATAATCAAGGATGAAGATGTTCATAAAACTACTTTTAGAATGCATGAGGGCCATTATGAGTTTTTGGTAATGCCCTTTGGTCTTACAAATGCACCATCTACTTTTCAGAGCTTGATGAACACTATTTTTAGGCATTTTTTAAGTAAATTTGTGTTGGTTTTCTTTGATGACATATTGATTTATAGTCAGACATGGGAAGCACATCTGCAGCATGTGAAACAGGTGTTGATAGTTTTGGAGAAGCATCAGCTTTATGCGAAGCCATCCAAATGTGCTTTTGGAGTAAAAGAGGTAGAGTACCTAGGTCACATTATTTCTCATGAAGGTGTCAAAGTTGATACCATTAAGATCAAAGCTATGATGGAATGACCCATGCCAAAAACTCTCAAAAACCTCAGAGGGTTCCTAGGACTAACATGTTACTACCGAAGATTTGTGAAAGGTTATGGCAGTATAGCAGCTCCACTCACTATATTGTTAAATAAGGATGCCTTTCATTAGAATGATGCTGCCACCAAAGTATTTGAGAAATTAAAAGTAGTTACGTTCACCACTCCAATTTTGGCTACTCCAAACTTCCCAAAGACATTCACTATTGAATGTGATGCTTCTGGATCTAGGTTGGGAGCGGTATTAATACAAGAAGGATGACCCATTGAATTTGACAGTCATCAATTCAAAGGTAAGAATCTACAAAAACTTGTTTATGAGAAAGAAATGATGGCTATTCTTCATGCAGTTAAACAATGGAGGCCCTATCTGATGGGTAGACACTTTAAGGTGAAAACTGACCATGATAGTCTCAAATACTTTTTGGAGCAAATATTATCATCTGAGGAACAACAAAAGTGGGTAACCAAAATGTTGGGTTATGATTTTGAAATCATCTATAAGAAGGGTAAAGATAATGTAGTAGTAGGTGCATTATTCAAATGAGATACATCCACAGAAGAATTACTTTGTGCAATATCCATATTACAAGCAAATTGGGTGGATGAAGCCAGATTAGAATGGAAACAAGACAAGGATACACAAGTTATGATTCAAAATCTCTAGCAAGGTAATTTAGCCTCTAAAAAATTTGAAAGGAAAGGTAATATCCTATGGTATAAGGGTAGGTTATACTTATGCAAAAATGTTGAGCTTAAGCATAAGATTCTTGCAGAGTTGCATGCATCTCCAAATGGGGGGCACTCAGGGTTCTTGAAAGCATATCACAGAATTAAGAAATAATTGTTTTGGGAAGGACTCAAGGGAGATTTACAAAATTTTATGGAAGAATTCTTGATATGCCAATAGAATAAAGGTGCGACAACTAAGACCCCATGTCTATTACAACCATTAGTAATTCCTAGTCAAAGGTGGGAGGAGGTTTCCATGGATTTCATCACAGGGTTGCCTTGTTCTGAAGGTAAGAATGTTATCTTGGTCATTGTGGATAAGCTTACAAAATAAGCCCATTATTGTGCTCTCTCACACCCATTTTCAGCAAGTACAATAGCAACTATTTTTTTGGAAGTAGTTCTCAAATTACATGGAACCCCCAAAATAATTGTAAGTGATCGTGATCCTATTTTCACTAGTAATTTCTGAATTGAACTATTTTCCTATTTGGGTACTCAACTAGTTCATATCTCATCTTACCACCCCTAATCTGATGGACAAATAGAAGTGGTTAGCAAATTTTTAGAGGGATATCTTCATTGTTTTGTATCAGATAAACAAGAACATTGGGTTAAATGGCTACCACTTGCAGAATGGTGGTATAACACATCTTTCCATACCTCTTCTAAAATGTCTCCATTTCTAGCACTATATGGTTACCATCCACCTTCGATCACTTCTTCATTAAAGGTGAAAAACAAGGTTCAAAATGTGGAGGAGCACATTCAGCATCAACAATAGGTTTTGGCTAGTTTGAGAGAGAATTTGGCCTTGGCACAAAATAAGATGAAGAAACAAGCAGATCAACACCATAGTGAGAGAAATTTTGAGGTGGGTGATTGGGTATTTGTTCATTTGTAGCCTTATAAGCAGATGTCCTTGAAGCAATATAAAAAGGACAACAAACTTGCTCCTAATTATTATGGCCCTTATTAGGTTCTACAAAAAATTATAAGTGTGGCTTATAAGCTTGAGTTACCTCATTCATCTCACATACACCCAGTATTTCATGTTTGAAGAAGGTCATTAGACAGACAGTTTCAGCCCAGACATAACTCCCAAAACTAGATGAAGAAGGACAAGTCATTTTGGAACTAGAGAAGATCCTCCAAACTTTTACTAAGAGGTTGAGAACTAGAGAGATTAGGGAATATCTGATCAAGTGGAAGAACCTGAGCAATGAAGATGCAACTTGGGAAAGTGAAGATTTTTTGTAACAACATCTAGAGTTGTTCAACATTGAGGATAATGTTGGTTTAAAGGGGAAGGGCATGCTATAGCCTTAGCCTATCACATATATGAGGATATGAATAGCTGACTTGTGGCTTACTTATCCCTCTTTGATGCTATATCACATTCCTCTATGTATTCATTTGGTTAGTAGGTCAGCCTATGGAGTAACCATGGCCTAGATAGACTATATATAGGAGGTAGAGGGTAATTGTTTAACATCATATTATGAATTATGATCTTATTTAATCTTGTGGAGGTTTCCCCCTCGAAGTGGCTTGTCTATTATCATATATTCTGATATATTTCAGTCATATTTGGATATATTTTTGCTATTATACTTTATTGTTGAAGTAATTTCATTACAATTTTCTTCTTGAACTATTTTTAGTTGAGGTAAGTAAGTTATTAATAAACCAATTTCAATTTATTTTTCACTTCTTTTAGGTTATTTTATCCCCATTTTCTTTTTCTCATGGTGTCATAGTTTTTTGACTATCAGTGTTGTTTTGCTTTGTTTTCTCTTTCAAATTATTGGTAGAAGTTGTTGTTTTAATTGAAAATTTTAAATATCAAAATCTCTTATCATGTTTTATTCATGTTTGAAACTTAAAAATCAAAAATCTTCACACAATCCCTAGTTTTTCAATTTCCCTACCTAATCGGGTTTACCAGTCCCTCTTTCTTACTTTAGGTTTTTAACAGCTAGTAACTTACCCTAAAAACACTGATTCACAGAGGCCTTAATCCTTTGGGTTTCCCATTTATTCTTGTTTTAGATCCCTCATCCTAAGTAACTGATGTAATAAACCACAAACTATATTAAAATCTTACTTGATCAGGTTTCCCTTCCCCTAATACTTCTTTGGGTTTCTTAACCTTCATAACTTTGGGTTTTTATGAGCAAGTAACTTCCTACCAAAAACCTGACTCCCAAAAGACTTATTTGGGTTCTTGAAATCTTCTTACTTTTAGATTTTGAACCAAATTAACTCGCTTAAGTAAACCCAAAGTCTTGACCTCAAGCAAACCCACGAACCATCATCTAAGACCCACTCAGGTTTTCCTTGCCTTAGTACTTCTTCAGGTTTCTTAAACTTACTTACTTCAAGATTTTGAACCAAAGTAATTTGTTATTAAAAACCCAAAGTATTTATCTCCCAAAAGTCTAAAATTCTAAAAAACTTAAGGCTCATGCTCTTGTAAGACATATTCAAGGTTTCTAAGCCCTCTTAATTAAAGGCAAGATACTTAGTATTTCAAAAAATTCTAATTACTTACAACCTATAAACTTCTTTAGAAATATTTCAAAGAATGAAGATTTAACTCCTTCCAACTTTTCTAAACCAGTTGGACTAGTCAGTGAGTGTTTGAAAAACACTTATCAAGTTCATTAAAATTTTACAAAAGCCAATGTCTGCATCAGAGAGTTCAAAAAGGTTAGAATAAGAAGTAGTGGAATTAGAAGTACAAGGCAAGATTATTAAGGAGGCCTCAAAGTTAACACTTGAGGAGATTCCAGAACCAAGTAAGAAGGGAAAATAAAAATCAAATAAGGTCAAATTCCAAGAACCAAAATGAAGTATGAATACAAAGGATACCCCATTGAGTCAAGTATTGTTTCTAAAATCACCAAAATAAGTGACATAGATATGGGGCACGTATCTATGACTAAGCTTTTGGAAAGATCAAGGGCACATGTAAAGACTCCACTCTTACACTCCATGACCAATAGTGGGATTCTTTAGGTTGTAGCTTTCCCAAGTTCAGCTCAGCTTCTTGAGTTTGTGTTAGCATGTGGTAAGCACTATGACTCTTTGACTAGGGTGGTAAGAGATCCTGTTAGAAATGTGATTGTGAGGTTAGATATTTAATATATTAACTAATATTTAAAGATCCTAACCTCACCAAAATTTATTGATATTTCAATGGAGATGGCTGATAAGTAGTGGGAAACCAAAATAGTAGACTGTATTAAGATTATTAATACATATTACTTAAAGAAAAAAAATAACCTTCAAGGTTCCCCAAGCACATTATCAGATCAGATTTTGTTTAGGAAGTGGATGACATCATTCAAATTTTATGAAAAATAAATGGACAAAAGAATGCCAAATGGTTTTCACCTTGGATGTATGCCTATATTAGAACCATTGACATAACTCAAAGTTTTGCTAAGCTTGACTGGGCAATAATGATCACTGATAATATGGATCAATAGTTGAAGAATGTATTGTAGACCTTCAATTTCAAAATGACTTCATATCTTGTATATCTAGCAACCTTCAGTGGAGCCTTCTTAAGGTTAAATACCAAAGGTACACTATCAATAGTACCAATATATGAATACTATCCTTAGCTAGTCCTTGAAGATTACTACAAGAATTACATTATAATAAATGATGGTTTCTTCTCTAAGTTTATTTACAAGTTGGTGACATATTTCAAGCATAGAAGAGTATTAGACGAGCCATGAGATGTAATCTCTCTATATGGCTACATTTTCATTCAATTTTTTGATTTCTTATATCTCAGAGTAGGAGGTTTCTCAAGAACACCTATCAAGTTACCAAGGTATCCAAGTGACAAGTGGATCCTTATGGAATTTTGTAGGTAATTGGTTGAGTTTCATGATTTGTAGTCTAAGGCTCACAACGCAAACATTAATTTTCCTATTGTAATTGGCCATTATCATTGACCCACTATTTACAAGGTAAGAAATTTGTAGAAAGAGATATATCATCATTACACTCAGACACATTTTAATGCCAAGGTAAATTTTGATTGTAGAGGAGTGGTATAGAATATAGTTTCCCTTGAATATATGCATATCCTAGCACTAAAATATTTTTGGATTGATTGTAGGAATGATTTTGATGTAAGAAGAATGGATAACAGTAGGATGACCATCAAACAAATCCATACATTTGACTTGGCTACCATTCTTGAGGACATAGAAGATGATGGTATTGTTACTAATGATGCTTTCCATATAGTAGGAGGAGATAGTGCCCCACTTCTAGTGATTATTTTTGGAGATAATCATGACAAAACAATTTTAGAAAAGACTTCAAAAGTTTTGGTGATGACTTCTAATTGGATACTTGATAAAGGTTATTACATGACACAGTTGATAAATGAGACTAATAGAGTGGGACAAAAGAGGAAAGAGATAATACAAGGATAAAGTAGTCAAGTTCCTATAAAGAAGTTAAAGCTAAAGAAAAATGTTGATGATACCTTCTTAGTGGTAAAATATAAGGAGGTAGTACAACCAACTATTTCTATGTCACTATAAGTTTCTATTGCTCCTATTTCTTCTCCCATTCCTCTTTCTATTCCCACCTCCACTCATTCGACTTCCACTACACCTCCCATGGATTCCTCTATATTAATGCCACCTTTGAAGGTGTATGCCACCAAAACCTCAAAGAAGTCTCTTAGGAAAAATTAACTACCTCCTCCTCCTTAATCTCCTCCACCTACTTCACCACCACCACCTATTTTGGTTGAGCCACCTATAGTTGAAGAAAACTTGAAGAAGTAACTTCACTAGAAACAATTTCTCAAGAAAATCTAGTAGTTGAAACTGAGAAGGAGGTTATGGGTGAATGAGAAAAAGACAAAGAAGAAGAAATAGAGGCTGAGAAAAGAATAGAAATTGAGGAAGTAGAGCGTAAAAAACAAGTTGCTAAATCTACAGAGGAAGCTCAAGGTGAGATGGCAACTTGGGAAGTTCTTTCTTAAGAACTAACAATTCAAGATAGTCACCAACAATATGTAATCATTCATTCTAGCACTTCCATGTTAACTGATTTCTCATCTTGGTTGGCTACACAAACTACTCCTAGATCAAAGGAAGTGATCAATATTGAGGAGATAGATTTGAAATTATTGAAAAGTTTGGATAAAAGAGGCAATAAACCAAAATCATCTAAAGTAACTTCAAAGCAACTAATTGAATCTTCAAGCCAAAAATTTATTGAGTTAGCAGTTCCTTCCCAAGGAATGAGAAAACAAGAAGTCACTAGGAGTGACTTAAATTTTACAAGAATACCCCTTGGAGAAGTAACAACTGACAATTTGAAGGAAAGCAATCAAACTTTGATTGATTCTCTTTTTAAGAAGTTGGATGAAGAAAAGGCTGCCAAGGCAAAGCTAAAGGAACATAATGCACAGATATGTGAAATAATTTATAAAGTAGCAAAATCTTTTCCCCAACAAGAAATTACCTTAGGAGAACCAATTGAATCATAAGTAATATCTAAGGTAGATGAAACAGGGGATAGGTCAAGGGTTATAGATAAATGGATAGATAAAATGAATAAAAAGGCCCAGAAACTCTTCCCAAGTGTCCCAGATGTTCATCAAAACATTTTGGATAAGATAGTTGAAATAAAAGCAGCAAGAACTGAGTTGGAAAATGCAAATAGTATTTCCAAACTCCAACAATAAATTTTGGAAGTAATAGGGAATTTAAGTGAGAAAATCTTTGTTGAAGAATAAATAGCTCATTCTACAAAGAAGGTGAAACAAGAATATTATCTCTTATCTTTCTGTTTGAGCATCTTACCAGACATGGAAGAGGAGATGAAGAAATTAGAAGAAAATACACATAGTACAAAATTTGATCTTCAAGATTCCCTTTTTGGTGTCACTGGTATTTGGTCCAATGATAATGTTCCAAGAACCATAGATTAATTAAATAAACAATTCAGGCAGTAAATTGAAAAAGCTATAACTCCTTTCACAACCAAGTCAGTCAAAGCTTTGAGCAAATACCAGGAGGAACTAAAAAGACTTGGACCAAGGATTGAGAGAGTTTAAGCTCAATGCAAAAGGATATAGAGAGAAATGTTGAGATTGGAGACATAAATACATTCCATTGCAAAACTAGATGATGTAGCAATCCAATTAATGATATCTCAACACATAAAGTATAGAGAAAAATGCAGAAGCTAGATTTATGAATTAGGCTCACTAGAGCCTGAATCTTGAAAAACTCTTCTTCTTCTTTTTTCTCTTCTTTCTTCATATGCACTCTGCAAAAAATCTTGTTTTCAGTAATCATTATGTAAAAGTAATATCATTTTATGATTTACTAGTTAAATTAAAATTACTTTTGTAAATTTCAATAACTTAAGTAATTTGGCTAAAACACCATTACTTAGAGTCATTTTGTAAAAATAAGTTACTTTATTTAACATTGTGCTACATGCAAAGTGTTTTTAATCATCCAAATAAGGAGTTCAAAAAGTGCTACATGTCATTGCTCATTACATGCCATGGTGGAGAGATTTGAGGAAGTTATTATTCAACAGTACCTAGTTTTAATGCAACACATGTGAATTTAAGAAGTCAATTCCTATTAGAATTAGGTATCTTAAAATTGTATAAATAGATTTGCATGCTAGAGGGGGGGATTTTTCTTTTAGCAATTGTATAAATGGTTTAATAAATCCAAAACTTTGAGTTTGAGATAATCATATTATTTTATACAAATTTTGCCAAGAAAGAATAAGAAAGAGAATTATTTCCAGAGAACTTTACATCTGTGGAAATTATTTTGTGAGCTCAATGAAGATAAATTGATAATATTTAAGTTATCTTTAAATCTAAATTGAGTTCATAATATTCTTGAGTATTTATCATGTTTATTTTCTTGCATATATGCAATAAACTCTGCAAGTCTATTTATTATGATATGCACTTCTACTATTCTTTCTCATCCTAAAACATAGCAAGTTAATTCTTCATTTTCTATGTATTTTATATTCTAACTAATTTTCCAAAAATAATTACTTACTTGCTATAAAGTTTGTTATGGTTCATGAACAAAGTGATTAAATAAATACAAACATTAAATCATCCTACACATGATTTGCATATTCTAATGATAAATTAAAGATAGAGAATAATGTTAAGCACATGATATACTGAGAGGGGGGGTGAATCAATATATCATATATCTTATAAATTTTTCCTTAATCAAATTCCACTTTAACATACATTCAAGATATGCAATAAAATTGAAATAATAAACACCACACATGATAAAGAGAGACACCAGATTTAACATAGAAACCCAATGTGGGAAAAACCATGGAGAACAATCGCAAGTATATGAATGAGCACCAACTCAAACTACAATATTCTCAAGCACCAACTTGCAGGAGCATAAATCCCTTTGTTGAGCACCAACACAACAACTATTCATGAGCACCAACCCCTTTGTTGAGCACCAACACAACAACAATTCATGAGCATCAACCCACAGGAGCGCCAACCCCTTTTCTAAGCACCAATTCATAGGAAAACCAACCCCTTTCATGAGCATCAACATAGCAACAATTTGTGAGCACCAACCCACAGGAGCACCAACCCCTTTGCTGAGCACCAACATAGTAATAATTCATGAGCACCAACCCACAGGAGCACCAACCCCTTTATGTATACCACACAACTATCTCTCAATGTTGTTATCTCAACAAATGATAGTTCATTACAATATCTCTTTCCTCTCTCACCTTTGCTCTTCTAAGCTAGATATAACATATACAAATCATACTCATCTCTCACTGCTCTTTTAAGCTAGATATTATTATCTCAAATCAAACTCTATCTCACACATCACATATGGCTTCTCAAGCCTTTATTTATAGCTTTCTAAATGACCTTTGGCCTTCCCCTTTTATGACCCTTCAATCCTCATGGAAAATGGTGCCAAACTTGCATGACCCTTTGCATCCTTACATTTGAAAATTCATATGGTGACCCTTCATAAGCAAAATCATCCTTTCCTCTTTTGTCCTTATCTTGGTGACTTTTCATATTCCTCAAAGTGTCCCTTCATGAAAAATTTCACTCTTCCTCTTTTGTCTTCACTTGGTGACTCTTGGAATTCCCCAAGATGGTCCCATTCTTATTTTGTATTTACCCAATGACTCTTTGACTTCTCCATGGGCCCTTCTTTTGTCTTTATGCAACCAAAAATATATTTATTAATATTAAATAAATATTAACACACATTAGCCAAGATATAAATATTACAAACTTCATTAAATACATTGGGGCATTTATCACCAATAATGCTAGACCTTTGACATAAATGACAATATTTCCAATAATCTCCCCATTTCTCATTGATGGTAACCTCAATCTTGAAACTACCACATCCTAAAATCTACACATACTGTCACCTGAAAAACATACAGTAACTCCCCCTTACTGTAGCAACTTATACCTATTCCCTATACCTATTTTTTCACCTGTACCTATTATTCTCCCCCTTTGACCTCAATGGCAAAGGGCCTACCTGGAGCTAACACTTAGCTCCCCCTCAACTGATGTTGAACCTTAATGATAGGAATTAATAGAAATTACTTTCAACTCCTCTTGCAGATCTTTGAATGTGTCCTTTGATCATGCCTTTGAGAAGATATCTGATAATACATATAAATCATTGCCTATCCCTTGAGCATTTGTAATCAACTCATTTGAATCTTTTCTTCTAATCTCACAACCTTCTACATAGAAATTTAATGTGTATCCCTAATCACATATTTGACTTACACTCAATAGATTATACTTAAGACCTTTTACATACAAAACATTCTTAGTCTTGGTTCTACCATTATCCAAACTCAAAGAACCTTTTTTGACTATCCTGGCAGTGGTTTTATCTCAAAATTTCACTATGCCATCATTGATCTTCTTTAAAGTTTTGAACTTACTCTTGTATCATATCTTATGCCTCAAACATCTGCTATCAATGAACCATGGTTGATCTTCATTTCTCACATGTAAAGCTGTCTGTTTCAACATAAAATCTTCAAGTTGTTTCTTCTGCCATGAACATGTTTGAACCTTCTTCTTGATGAATGGAGCCTTAAAACTTTGATCCTTCTTGACTGACTCAAACATGCTTCTACAATATCGAGCTATGTGTCCAAATTTGTTACATTTGTAACATATTATGGCCTCTTCACCAAAGTTTGATAGAGGAGAAAAAGAGTTGTAGCTTCTGATTGACTCTACATGACTTTCCTTCTCCTTATTTATGAAACTGTTAGCTCTTTTCTGACATTCTAATTTCTTATGACCATATCCATTACAATAAAAATAGTAACTATAAAAATAGGACTTGTTTGTATATCTCTAACCTGATTGCCTTTTGTAGCTTTGTTCCCTCCAGCCTTCTTTTTTTGAAATGTCCTCTATATTCTTCACTTCTTCCCTTTTTGTTTCCTCTTTTGTAAGAGCTTCAACATAGATCTTTTTATTTTCAAATCTGATACCTATCTTATCTAAATTTTCCTATTGACTTTCTCATATCTTATTCAATATGTTATTGCTATTCTCAAATTTTGAATCACTAACTAATTTATCATTGATTGCTTTCTCAATATCTTCTTTTAAAGAGGCAATTTCAATAACATACCTTTCACATTATTTTCTTACTTTTTTCAACTGTGTTGTTAGATCTTTTTCATTCCTTTTAGCTTCTTCAAAGTGTGTTTTTATATCATCAATTATTTCCTTTGACTCCTTTTCATTTTTCTTGATCTTTTGCTTCAATCTTTGATTCTTCTTCTCAATAACTTCTAACTCTTCTAAGGCACAAATGAGTTTTCCTTACATATTCACTTCAACTTCATCCTCTTCTTTTTCTTGATCATCTGTACTTTTGCTTGTAGAGGCATCTTCATGTATGGCCTTGAATAGAATCTCTTCTTCCTTTAAATCACTGACTCCACTATCTTCGACTAAGCTAGGATCTCTAGAATACAGGTTCTTCTTCTCAAATTCCTTCTTGAATTTACATTTGAAATTCTTCTTGTATTTAGAATTTTCTTCTTCATCATCATTACCCTTATTTGGGAATTTAGCTAGAAAATGTTCAATATTTCCATAATTAAAACATTTAAAAGGTAATTTTCCCTGATATTTACCCATTCCCCTTTTTGGCTTGTGAATGAAAAGAGCTCCGTTGTCATCTTCATCATCACTGGAACTATCACTTGATTCTTGAATCTTAGATTTATCTTTCTTTGATGTCTTGAAAGCCACTTCTCTCTTTGAGGGTTTATCTTGTTCAATCTGCATCTCATAAGCTATGAGAATACCATGAAGCTCATCCATCTTTAGCTTGGCTAAATTCTTCATCTCCTCGATTGCCAAAACCTTTGCATCATATCTCATTGGTAGAGATCTCAAAACCTTTTGTACCACTATTAACTCTTCTAGATTTTCTCCAAGACCTTGAATTTGATTTACTATTTGATCAACTCACAAAAGATAACTTGTTATATCTTCCTCTTATTCCATCTATAAACTCTCAAACTATCTTCTAAAAGTCTGAAGCTTAGCTTATTGAACCTTTCCATCACCTTTGTAAAGATTCTCCAATTTTACTCAAGTTTCATGAGTAGATTTACATTGCATAACTTTAACAAATTTAGATTCACAAAAACCACATAAAATAACAATTAAATCTTTATCATTATTTTCATTTGCCTTCTTTTCTACAGGAGTAATTACAAGTGTTTGTGGCTCTTCATATTCCTCCACCACTGCTTGCCATATGTCAAATCCAAGGGCCATAAAATAAGTCTTCATTCTTATGCTCCAAAAAATATAATTCATCCCATCAAACAAAGGTGCCTTATTTGTATAAAATCCTTCATGTGATCCAGCCATTGTGCTTTCCCGATCTACCTTCAAACTATAATTTTTTTCAAAAAGAACATGCTCTAATACCAATTGTTAAGCATGGGATATACTGAGGGGGGGTGAATCAATATATCATATATCTTATAAACTTTCCCTTAATCAAATTCCACTTTAGCATAAATTAAATATATGTAATAAAACTAAAATAATAAATACCATAGAGAACAATCTCAATTATATGAATGAGCACCTACTCAAACTACAATATTCATAAGCACCAACTTGTAGGAGCACCAAACCCTTTGCTGAGCACCAACACATCAACTATTCATGAACACCAACCCACAAGAACACCAACCCCTTTGTTGAGCACCAACATAGTAACAATTCATGAGCACCAACCCACATGAGCACCAACCCCTTTGCTGAGCACCAACACAACAACAATTGATGAGCACCAACCCACAAGAGCAACAACCCCTTTGCTGAGCACCAACACAACAATAATTCATGAGAACCAACCCCTTTGCTGAGTACTAACATAGCAATAATTTGTGATCAGCAACTCACAAGAGCACCAAACCCTTTGTGTATACCACACAACTATCTCTTAATGTTGTTATCTCAACAAATGATAGTTATGTTGTACCCAAAAAATGTCATTCATTTTTGGGACAACATTTAAGCTATTTAGGTCTTGCAAGACAAAATTTTCTCTTCCCATTTAAAAAAATTGTTCTAAACTTTCAGAATTTGGAATTATTCAATCTTTTTCAGTCCAAGGACTAACAGGTTCATTAGGTTTAAAGGCTTCTACAGGCGAGTTCAATCAAAAGAACTAGTTTCTAACACTTAGTTATTTTCAGGACTGGTTCAACACCTTGGTTCAACCAAAAGAATCTATCAGCAAGCTTCTATGCAATGTTTTTACCATTGAACCAATTTTAGTTCAAAGGTTTAACAAGTTCAAAGGTTCAATGATGTCAGCAGGTTTCAAGAATTAAGCACTTTTGTCACAGGTTCTAAGTTCAATCGCTTCAGGTTCAACAGCTTCAAGACACTTATCAAAGAGAAGAAGGCTTAAAGAATAAACTATTGAACCATTGAACCACTCATGTTCAAAGGTTTAACAAGTTCAAAGGTTCAAAAGGTTCAATGGTAGTTGGTTCAAAAGGTTCAACGCCAGTTGGTTCAACATGGTTTATTTTAAAGAGCTTGGTTCAAGTAGTCAATTGAACAAATAGAAGCAAAAGAATGAACCGTTGAACCATTGAACCAAAGTTGGTTCAATCGGTCAGTTCAAGTGGCAGGTTCAAAGGAGTGCCCCAAAAGTCGAAGAAACAAGTGCCCTTGTAGAGGGATTTCCATGGCAAAAGTGACTAAGGCAAGAAAAGCCTAAAATAAAAGCCCGACAGAGCCTAGTGGATGCTGCCAAGTGTCATCTATTAATTCCCACTTTACTTTGTTTCTAATAGCTACGGAAGTTGCCACCTGTCCCTTGTAAGAGAAGCAGATTGCGACAAATGTCTACATCCACATGAATCTAAAATGAGTCCCAAGTATATCTACAATGTTTCTAAAGCATAGTGGAAGCCACCAAGTGTCATCTTCCATGGGACACTCAAAAGGCATCCAAAGCCACTAAAAGTTAAGTGGATGCTTCCATGTGTCACCTGTTGAGATCAACAAAAATCAACTAAGGCAAAATCAAAGGGCAAATAGCCCTTTCAGAGGACACTTGGAAACCAAAGTGGACCATTGCAAAAATCTAAAAGGTCACTTTAGAGCTCAAATAGCCCTTGTAGAGGGTAGGCGAAGGACAAACAAACCAATTCAAAGGTCGAACGAGCAAAGGTAGATACAAAGAATTCCTTCAAAAAATTTCGCATGGAAAAATTATTTGAAAGAATTCCTTCAAACTTTTTATCTGAAGGAAAAAGTCCCCTGAAACATAAAACCTACCAAGTTGCCATGTGTCCCTTATCAAAATGTAGCGAAAGCAAACACGTGTCGTCTGCTGAGACATAATTTCAAAGTAGTGAAATGTGCCATGCATCATCTTCAAAACTTTGTAGAGATCACCATGTGTCATCTTTTGCATGAATCTAAAATGTGTCCCAAAGACTTTCAAAAGAGAAGCTAAAGCTCGGTGGAAGCTACCACATGTCAACACCCACAGTTTCTCCCTTTATTTAGTAAGTATTGTGGCAGACCCCTAGTAAACTACTGAAATAAATGGATGCTGCCAAGTGTCCTCGCCCATTTCACAGTGGAACCTACCATGTGTCAATTTTTGAAACTAGTAAAAGTGATCAAAGAATAGAGAATCAAATTGAACCAAGGACCTGATTCAACAGCCAAAAAAGGAGGAATGATGAAGGACCAAAAACATTCATGCATAAGATATGTTTCTAGAAAAAGACCGCCAAGTGGACATTGGAGGATACAAACATTCAATGGCATGACCCTTTTCTCTGCATTGAGAAAAGTAAATGGGAAAATACGCTCGATACCAACATATCTTCTTGATAGAATTTAATGCAACATGATGTGTTACTACTCCCAAGTCTTTCTTGGAGGGCTATATATTGGACTCTCTTTTACCATTCTAGGGGATCTCTCTCTCAATTACTAAAAACAAAACTCTACCCAAATTGAAAGGCATTACTGAGACTTTGAGCTCAGATTGTTCATCATATTTCTTTGTTTGAATCAGAAAACAAGTTACTTTCAGACTTTGTGTTGTTATAGCTTGTATCATTTTAGGAGATTGTTCTTATGTCTATTTCCTAAATGTATTCTTGTTTATGCAATTTAATAAGTAGAGCTAGTAGAGGTGACAAAGAAGGTGTCCTGAAGCTAGTTACTTTTAGACTTTTTGCTATCATAATTGTCTTCAGTGTGTGTTTATTTTCTATTTCTATGTAAAGAACCTTGGGATGACTTTGTGCCCTCATTGTTCTTCGTATTTCACTCTTTGGCAGTTGAGGTGGAGACTTTGTGCCTCATTTCATCCTGTTGTATTACTATACACTGTTATAGTTACTTATCTTCACCAAAAAGATTTCTTTTATCTGTTGAACAACACTTCTAAAAGAAGAGAAGTGTCTTTTGTCATTTCATCAGGATTTCTCCTTTGATTCATGCACATCATCTCTAAAAAAAGAGATATGGATGATTTATCCTACCCTTGAGTGTTATTTTCTATTTATGTATATATTATATAGTTCTTGCATATCTACAGGGAACCTCCCCTTGATGAGAGGAGAGATTAGTCCCCTTTTGATGTGGTAAACTTACACATTTGGCTGACTAATCTTCATGATGTGGTTGATCAGATCTATTTTGTTTATCAGTATGTTGATTGACAAAATATTCACCCAATAATTTTTGGTGAATCCGTTGGGGATCATATGTACATTCTAAAGCCTCAAGTTTTAGATTGAAGCAGTCCTTACCCTTATTCATTATAGACTCTGGTGACTCCACTCCATTTTTATGTCTTACCCATTATCATTATAGCCTTACCATCTCCCTCCAATTTCACACCAACTGGGAAAGAAAGTGTAGTTTAAAGCCTCAAGCTTTAAGCTAAAGTAAGGTTAATTATTTTCTATTTTTGTTTCACAACCTGGCAGATTCAAGGTATACACGAAGCCAAAGGGCTAAAGGTATTATTGAGCCTATATTTGAGTTGGTACAACAAAGTAATTTTGATTTGTCTCCTTCACCATTTCGTCTCCAACGAACTAAGAGCTTTCCTCCTACTAAAGTCAGGTCTCCATTACTGAGTGAAGCATCTACTTCTATTGTTAATAAATCTTTGCCAATAATTACCCCCCTAAGTTTGTTATTCCTCCTTTTCATAGTCATACAATGGCAGTTCAAGGCCCCTGGGGTAATTCTTTTGGTCCTCTTAATCTTACTCCACCTCTACATGAGCTCCCATGAAGTTCAAGGAAGAATTTCCCCAAATTCTATTGTGATGGGAGAGTTCATCCTGATGAACACATTGTAGCCTTCAGCATAGCCTGCAGTGTAATTGGAGTTGAATTTGAGGACGTGGCAGTCATGCTATTTGTAGAAACATTACAAGATGCTGTTGCAAATTGGTTTTACCATCTACAAGCTCTGTCAGTAACTGATTGGAACACCCTCAAAGCTAGGTTTGAAGCCAGATTGAAGCCTATAGAAGATGCACATGCCCTTTTGGCTCAGCTTACACAGATGAAGAAAGAGCCTCATGAACCAATGAGAGACTTCATAGCCAAGTTTGACAAACTAAAAAATAAGATTCTTGTAATTTCTCGACCTAAAACTGAGAATCTCAAATGTTTCTTCATTAATTCTTAGTTACCTGAAGTGAATTTCCTTTTAAGATGTGCTAGTCAAATAGACCTTGTTGTAGCTCAAGATTTGGCCACTGAGGTAGAAGATGATCTCATCTTGGCAGGGAAGATAAGAAGAAATCCAAATAGAAATAGATCCCAATCATCTTATAAATATCCATCTACAAGTGCCACTGATCCAATGGTGCAGAAGTTGGCAAATGAGTTGCTTACTCTCAAAAAGCAAATGGCGCAAGGAATGTCTTATGCCCCTTCATATAGAGATATGCCAAGGAGAACATTTCAAAATTAGTCATATCAAGGCAATGCTGTTAGGAATCAAGGGCAGCCAAATCGTCTTCCTCCCCCACAAGGGAAACTTGATATTGAATCACCCCCAGCCAATTCAGCAGTGGGATATCTTGAAGTAGAATCAGATTTCTTTTTTCAGCCTGAATTGAGTCAAAAAAATGATGTTAATCTCCTTGTATAAAACTAATAAGAATCAACTGGTGACTCCAACATTAGTTTATTGAAATACTAAGATGAACCTAGAAGTAAAGGAGAAGCTTTTGATGGATCATACGCAGTGTTTATCAGGTCTAAGAACCAATCCGCCTAGCAAGCTGATAAAGAGAAAATAGAAGAGCAACCTCAACCAATAATTTCAATTGCTAAACATGGAACCTCTCTAGCTTTCCAGCCAAAGGACTTGGTGATCACCAAAAAGGTAAGTACATCAATTTCATCTTCACCTTTAACTTCAATTTTGCACATCAGTCCTTCCCCCTTTCAAAACCAGAAGGTTGAATTACCTTCCTCTATTCCTAGTCTGATCCAGTCATTTGACATAATTGATCATGTCAAGAAAACCAAAATTAAAATGACTGAGTTTGAATATTTACAATCTATTCCTGAGTAGTTAGATAGGTTAGTTGAGTGTGTGAAGAATAAGGCCATCCCTGTAAGACAAGAGGCTAAGAAGGTAACTCTTGATTTTCCAAATAACATGCTTATTGTAAACAATCTTATCATTAATCTTCTAGTTGCTCCTAGGAAAATAGAACCTTTCTTTGTTTCCCTATTGATAAATGGTCACAAGCTGAGTAACTACATCATAGACTCAAGTGCATCTGACAATGTCATGCCTGCCAAAGTAGCAGAATCTCTTAATCTCACACTGAACAAGACATTTGGTAGATGTTTATCCATAGAGAACAAATAAGTACCTCTAATGGGGAAAATTAAATATGCCCAATTTGCATTTGCAACCTTTCCAGACAAAAGAATCAAGATGATAATTCTGGTGGCTGATGTTCCAGCCTCATATGGCATTCTAATAGGGCAAAATTTCTGCAAAGATGTTGGAGGAGAATTGAGTATGAACCTATATGAAGAAAGAATCCCTATCAAAGGCATCATGTAGAGGCTACTTCTAGAAAAGGAATCAAAATATATTGTCACTTAGACATCAACCCCTGAAGCTCAAATTATGTTTGAGTCTTTAGGCATGGGTAACTATTTTTATCTATAGATGAAGTTCATGAAGCATCTGATAAAGTTATTGAAAGTGTCAATATTGAAATTAGTTTAGCTAGAACAACAAAAGAATTGGTAGGTTGCAATATAAATGGAGAAGGATATTCCCTCTCTAATGAAGGAAAATCTAAATAAAAATTAGTGTGTGATGAGTATGGACTCTGGAATTTGACAATAGTTGTTCCTCTATTGGTTCAGGAGCTAGGATTGTGTTGATATCTCCTCAAGGAGATATTTTCCCTTACTCCTATAAGTTACAATTTAGCAACACCAATAACACAGTTGAATATGAATCTTTGTTGCTTGGGTTGAAGGTTGCTTGAGACAAAAGTATCAAGCTCCTTCATGCCAAAGGAGATGCTGAACTAGTGGTTTTTCAGGTGAGAAACTTGTACCAAACTAAGAATGAAAGATTACACCATTACCGCAACCTAGTCTAGGACCAAATTGAAAACTTTGATGCTTTCAAAATCTCTACCATACCCAAGGAATCTAATGACTAAGCTGATGCACTTTTTATTTCAAAAACTCTCTTAATTCCTCACTCAGACTTCACAAGAAACAAGTACACCATTGAGCTAGTCTTTAGACCAAGTGTGCCTGACAATGCTAATCATTGGCAAGTATTCAATGATGATCACCAAATCATTACCTTCTTGGAATGAAAAGACAGCTTTGAACAACTACATTTTAAAGGTAGTGAACCCCAGAAGTGTGAACTAGCCCCTAATTTAAGTCTAGATGCAAAAAAAGAATTCTTACAACTCAAAGGGAATAAAATTCCCAAAGGCTTGGTTTCCCTTGAAAAACTATTTGACAAGCACAACAGATTCATCAAATAGTAGCAAATAGATTCAAACTCCTCTCAGGGATTTGATCAAATAAATCTAACTATAGAAGAAAATCCCAAGATGGTTAACATTGGTAAGTGCTACACTCAAGAAGAAAAGTTCAAGTTCACTGCTTTACTCTGCCAATACATGGATGTCTTAGCATACTCCTATGATGACCTAAAGTCTCTTAGGCCTGATGAAATCCACCATGACATTCCTCTCAAGGCTGACTCAGTGCCTCATAAGCAAAAATCTAGGCATTACAATCCAAAGATATCAGGTACTATTCTGTCTGAGATACAAAAAATGTTAAATGCTAGAATCATTTGCCCAATCCATCATTCCACATGGATTGCAAACATAGTGCCTGTAAGGAAGAATGGAAAAATTTGCATTTGTGTCAATTTCAAGAATCTAAATCAGTCATCTTTAAAAGATAACTATCCTTTTCCAATCATGGATCAAGTGCTTCAAATAGTGATAGGTTTAGAGATGTTATCAATGCTAGATGGCTTCTCAGGATACAATCAAGTTGAAGTTGGTGAAGAAGACCAACACAAGACTACATTCACCACACCTTGGGGCACATTTGCATATAAAAGGATGCCTTTTGGCTTGATAAATGCTGGTACCACCTTTCAGAGAGAAATGGATCTTGTTTTCAAGGATGAGATAGGTAAGTTCATTATGGTATACCTTGATGACTTGACCATCTTTTCAAAACATCATTCTAATCATACATGCCACTTGCAATAAGTGTTGGAGCACTATCGCCAGAATGTCATTTCCTTGAACCCCAAGAATTCTATTTTTGGAGTAACAGAGGAGAAACTTCTCAAACACATTGTGTCTAAAGAAGGCATAAAGATTGATTTAGATAGATTTAAATCTATTCAAGAGCTTACCTTACCTACAAGTAAAAATGATGTTCACTCTTTCTTCAAAAAGGTGAATTTATTATGAAGGTTCATCCCCGAATTTGCTAAGAAGACTCGACACATTGTAAACATAATGAAATAAAAATCCACCTTTAGCTAGACTAAAGAAGGTAAGTCAACATTTGAGGATATCAAAACCACCATTGCCCACACCCCAACTCTGGTTTGTCTAGTCTACAACAAAGAGTTCATCATATACAGTTATGCTTCTAAACATATGCTTTCAGCAATTCTAGTTCAACAAGATAAAGAAGGTATGGAATCTCCCATTTCTTTCATGAGTTTTTCTCTCAAAACTCATGAACTGAAGTATTTGAACATGGAGAAGCACACTTATGTAGTGGTGAAAGTAGTCAAACATTTTTGCTTCTATATCCTGAATTCACACACTACTGCCTTGGTTCCTAACACTACAGTCAAGTCCATATTAACTCAGCAATATTTTGGGACTAAAAGAGTCAATTAGATTGCAAATATCTAGGGGTTTGATCTAGACATCAAACCAACAAAGTTGGTAAGGGAAAAAGGTCTATGCCAATTAACTACTGATAATAAGCTAGAAGAAATAGAGCATGAAGAAGTAGAGGTCGAAGACACACTGACAATCCTCTTTGTCTCCACTACCAATGAGTGGTATTCATGTATTGCTCATTTCCTTACTTATGGTGAATGTCCTGCTCACTTATCTTACAAAAAAAGGACTATCAAGTTTAAATCTACCAATTTTATCCTTTGGGATAACAACCTATATAAGAGAAGCCTAAATGGAGTATTCCTTCACTGTGTAGACAATGAGTAGCAAAGCCAACTTTTGAAATCCTTCCACAATCTAGCCTATGGAGGACCTTTTTTTACTCCTATGATTGCCCACAAGATTCTGTGAGCTAGGTATTACTAGCCAACTCTTTTCCAAGATGCATATAAGTGGGTGAGAAAATGTGAACTCTGCCAGTAATTTGTTGAAGACCCAAGTTAACTGCCCTACCTCTCAAGCCAGTGGTCATAGAGGAACCATTCCAGCAATGGGGAATTGATTTTATTAGAGATATAAACCCATATTCAAGTGCTAAACATGATTATGTCCTTACAGCAACTGACTATTTCACCAAGTGGGTAAAAGCTATCCCAACCAAACATGCCACTTCAAAAGTTGTGTGCAATTTCCTCAAGGAGAATATCATTTCCAAGTTTGGAGTCCCAACTAAGATTGTTACTGATAATGCAGCTTGTTTCACTTCCCAAGAGATTACATAATTCTATTTTTATTATGGGATTACATTATCCCATTCTTCTGATTACTTTCCACAAGGGAATGGACAAGTTGAATCAAGCAATAAGAACCTGGTGACCATCATCAAAAAGTTGGCAGATGACAATCAAAGGACATGGCATAAAGCATTATTTAATGTTCTATGGGCAGATAGAATCACACCAAAGAGGGTGATTGGTATGTTTCCTTTCCAACTTATTTATGGTATCAATGCTAAGATACCAATCACCGTGGAATTGTCAGCCTTGAAATTGGCTAAAGCAATTGAAGATCAGACTTATGAAAGCCCCCTTGATAAGAGAATCATGTGCTTGACTGAGCTGAATTGACAGAGAACTTTGGTGGTAGACTAAATTTTTGCCCATCAAAGCTTGGTAAAGAAACTCTTTGACCAGAAGGCAAAAAAATGTGATTTTCAAGTTGGAGATCAAGTCATGTTGTGGGACAAAAGGAGAGAACCAAAAGGGATGCATGGAAAGTTCAACTCCCTTTGGAGAGACCCGTTTATTATTCATCAGCACAATGGTGAAAATAGCTTCCTTCTTAAGTATCAAGATGGCACACTCTTTTCTTTGCCTCATAGTGGACAACATCTGAAACACTTCAATTATTGAAGTATCAGATTATTTTCATCTGTACATATGTATATTTATATAGTTTTTAGTTCCATTTTGTTTTGTTTGTTTTCATTTTTGAAGCCTTTCTTTTCTGGGTAACATGACTCTGTAGCCCAATGGTATACATCAAGACACTAGAGATTCTAAATTCTACTCAATTATTTTTACAATTGATAGAAGTTCCCCAATTGGAGCCAGCTATTGTACCTAAAAAATGTCATTCATTTTTGGGACAACATTTAAGCTATTTTGGTCTTGCAAGACAAAATTATCTCTTCCCATTTCAAAAAATTGTTCTAAACTTTCAAAATAAGGAATTATTCAAGCTTTTTTAGTTAAAGGACTAACAGGTTCAAAGGCTTCTACAGGCGAGTTCAATCAAACAAACCAATTTCTAACACTTAGTTATTTTTAGGACTGGTTCAACACCTTGGTTTAACCAAAAGAATCTATTGGCAAGCTTCTATGTAATGTTTACACCATTGAGCCATTGAACCATTTTTAGTTCAAAGGTTTAACGACGTCAGCAGGTTTCAAGAATTAAGCACTTTTGTCATAGGTTCTAAGTTCAATCGCTTCAAGATACTTATCAAAGAGAAGAAGGCTTAAAGAATAAACCATTGAACCATTGAACCACTCAGGTTCAAATTTTTAATGGGTTCAAATGTTCAAAAGGCTAAACAGCAATTGGTTCAACATGGTTTGTTTCAAAGAGCTTAGTTCAAGTGATCAATTGAACAAATAGAAGTGAAAGAATGAACCATTGAACCGTTGAACCAAAGTTGGTTCAATCGGTCAGTTCAAGTGGTAGGTTCAAAGGAGTGCCCAAAATTTTAAGAGACAAGTGCCCTTGCAGAGGGAATTTATGTGGCAAAAGTGACTAAGAAAAAAAATCCCAAAACAAAAGCCTAATAGAGCCTATCAGATGCTGTCAAGTGTCATCTATCGAGTCCCACTTTACTTTGTTTCTAAGAGATGTAGAAGTTGCCACATGTCCCTTGTAAGAGAAGTAGAATGTGACAAATGTCTACATCTGCATGAGTCTAAAATGAGTCCCAAGTATTTCTACAATGTTTTTAAAGCATAGTGGAAGCTACCAAGTGTCATCTTCCATGGGACACTCAAAAATCATCCAAAGCCTCTACAAGTAAGTGGATGCTGCCACGTGTTCTCACCTATTTCACAGTGGATTCTGCCATGTGTCACCTATTGAGATCAATGAAAATTGACTAAGGCAAAATCAAAAGACAAAAAACCCTTTTGGAGGGCACTTGGAAACCAAAGTGGACCATTGCAAAAATTTGAAAGGTCACTTTAGAGCTCAAACAACCCTTATAGAGGGTAGGTGAAGGACAAACAAACCAATTCAAAGGCCGAACAAATAAAGTTAGATATAAATAATTCCTTCATAAAAGTTCCCACGGTAAAATTGTTTGAAATAATTCCTTCAAACTTTTTTTTCGAAGGAAAAAGTCCCCCAAAACATAAAACCCACCAAGTTGCCATGTGTCACTTATCAAAATGCAGCAGAAGCAGACACATGTCATCTACTGAGACATAGTTTCAAAGTAGTGGAATGTGCCACATGTCATCTTTAAAACTCTATGGAGATCACCATGTGTCATCTTCCACATGAATCTCAAATGAGTCTCGAAGACTTTCAAAAGAGAAGCTAAATCTTAGTGGAAGTCGCCATGTGTCAACATCCACAGTTTCTCCCTTTGGTTTCTTTATTTAGTAAGGATTGTGGCAGACCCCCAATAAGTTATTGAAATAAATAGATGTTTCCAAGTGTCCTTGCCCATTTTGTAGTAGAACCTACCATGTGTTAATTGTGGAAACTAGTAGAAAGTGATCAAAGAATAGAGGATTGAATTGAACCAAGGACCCGATTCAATAGCCAGAAAAGGAGGAACAATAAAGGACCAAAAACACTCATGCATAAGATATGTTTCTAGAAGTAGACCGCCAGGTGGACATTGGATGATAAAAACATTCAATGGTGTGACCCATTTCTCTGCATTGAGAAAAGCAAATGGGAAAATACACTCGATACCACCATATCTTCTTGACAAAATTTAATGCAACATGATGTGTTACTGCTCCCAAGTCTTTCTTGGAGGGCTATATATTGAACTCTCTTGTATCATTCTAGGGGATGTCTCTCTCAATTACCAAAAACAAAAATCTACCCAAATTGAAAGGCATTACTGAGACTTTGAGCTCAGATTGTTCATCATATTTCTTTGTTTGAATCAAAAAACAAGTTACTTTCAGACTTTGCACTATTATAGCTTGTATCATTCTAGGAGATTGTTCTTATGTCTATTTCCTAAATGTATTCTTGTTTATGCAATTTAATAAGTAGAGATAGTAGAGGTGACAAAGAAGGTGTCCAGAAGCTAGTTACTTTTAGACTTTGTGCTGTCATAATTGTCTTCAGTGTGTGTTTATTTTCTATTTCTATGTAAAGAACCTTGGGACGACTTTGTGCCCTCATTGTTCTTTGTATTTCACTCTTTAGCAGTTGAGGTGGAGACTTTGTGCCTCATTTCATCCTGCTATGTTACTATACCCTGTTATAGTTACTTATCTTCACCAAAAAGATTCCTTTTGTCTGTTGAACAACACTTCTAAAATATTCACCCAACAAGTTCATTAAAATATCTCTTTCCTCTCTCACCTTTGCTCTTCTAAGTTAGATATAACAAATACAAATAATACTCATCTCTCACTACTCTTCTAAGATAGATATTACTATCTCAAATAAAACTCTATCTCACACATTTCAAATGGCTTCTCAAGCCTTTATTTATAGCTTTCCAAATGACCTTTGGCCTTCCCCCTTTGTGACCCTTCAATCCTCATGGAAAATGGTGCCAAAATTGCATGACCCTTCATATCCTTGCATTTGAAAAGTCATATGGTGACCCTTCATAAGCAAAATCATCCTTTCCTCTTTTGTCCTTATCTTGGTGACTTTTCATATTCCTCAAAGTGTCCCTTCATGAGAAATTGTGCCCTTCCTCTTTTGTCTTCACTTGGTGACTCTTAGAATTCCATAAGATGATTCTTCATGGAAAAATGCATCCCATTATTCTTTTGTCTTTACCCCATGACTCTTTGACTTCTCCATGGGCCCTTCTTTTATCTTTATGCAACCAAAAATATATTTGTTAATATTAAATAAATATTAACACACATTAGCCAAGATATAACTATTACAAACATCATTAAATGCAATGGGGCCTTTATCACCAATAATGCTAGACCTTTGACATCAATGACAATATTTCCAACAAACAAATATAAGTACATAAACCTAAGATTATGGGAGCTTCATCATTAAATGAAGGGGATTCAATCCCATGACTATCCAGGTAGTTTTGATTCCATGCAAAATATCTAGCCAACAAGTTGTACATTGTTCCCAGATGATCATGGTTTTACCCTTCCAATGTTTTTTATATGGAAGGAATTAATGGGTGATATATTAAGGTATCTCCTAGGAAATACCTTTCAAACATGCACAAGAGTGGATTTCCACTTCAAGTGATCTTGTAGGAGATACCTTTAAAACATGCACAAGAGTGGATTTCCCCATCAAGAGATTAATGGGTGATATATTAAGTTACCTCCTAGGAAATATCTTTCAAACATGCACAAGAGTGTATTTCCGCTTCAAGTGATCTTGTAGGAGATACCTTTCAAACATGCACAAGAGTGGATTCCCCCTTCAAGAGATCTCATAAGAGTTACCTTTCAAACATGCACAAGAGTAGATGTCCCCTTCAAGATATCTCATACGAGATACCAAAACATTCACAAGAGTGGATTTCCCCTTCAAGAGATCTCGTAGGAAACACCTTTCCAACATGCACAATAGTGGATTTTTCCTTTAAAAAAAAAATGGAATTTTCATGGAAGGCACTATTGGGTCATATTTTCAAGGCCTTTGTAATACTTTAAGGTATCTCTCAGGAGATACCTTTCAAACATGTACAAGAGTGGATTTATCCTTTGAGGTGTTAGTTCCCAAAATCACATTGAAGCAATTGAGCCCTTGTTAATGAGGGGTTTGACCAAAAAATTTAGTAGCAGAACAACTCATAGCGATAAAAATGCTTTAGTTCAAATAGGGGTTTGATCAAAAAAATTCATAACAAAAAAACTCACAGCAAGATGGAAGAGTGGCCAAGCCTCTTTGAAATTTTTGGGCCCCATATGAAATTTTTGGATCACACCTCAATGTGTTTTGATGACTAAGTTGAAGAATTACCTGATGAACCAAATGAAGGACACGTGTTTATCTCAGGGGACTTCTATGAACATTCTATGGGGTCAGGATGATTTGGTGCCCTTCCCCATTTGAATAAAGGTGGTAAGAAGGTAAAAGGTGATTGAGAGTCAAAGATTACATCTAGGGTTGGACATGTGATGGATTATTGGAGCTTTATAAATTTTGGGCCCTTGTTGAAGATTACCCCACTTATCTTTAAGTGGGCAAGGCATAAATACAAAGAAAGTGATGTTATGTGGTAGCTCATCAAGATCTTTTAGATTTTTATCCCTTTCAAGGAATCTCCTAGGAGATAAAGTTCAAATAGGGACAAAAGTGGATTTTTCCTTCAAGGTACAAGTGCATTTTTCCTTTACACATAAGGCACTATTAGGTGATATTTTGAAAGATTTTGTAATACCTTCAAGGCATTTCTTAGGAGATACCTTTCAAACATGCACAAGAGTGGATTTCCCCTTCAAGGTATCATGTAGGAGATACCTTTCAAATAGGCACAAGACTAGATTTCTCCTTTAAGGAACACATGGAATTTCCCCTTACATGAAAAACACTATTGGGTGATATTTTGAAGGCCTTTGTAATACCTTCAAGGTATCTCCTAAGATATACCTTTCAAACATGCACAAGAGTGTATTTTACCTTCAAGGTATCACTTAGGAGATACCTTTAAAATAGGCATAG
This sequence comes from Torreya grandis, assembly GCA_037957365.1. Classification (NCBI taxonomy): domain Eukaryota; kingdom Viridiplantae; phylum Streptophyta; class Pinopsida; order Cupressales; family Taxaceae; genus Torreya; species Torreya grandis. The sequence goes on along the minus strand of JARHVA010002303.1, from coordinate 2,365,287 downwards.
GAGTGGATTTATCCTACAAAGAACAAGTATAAGTTCTTTTACATAAAACATGTTAGTACCCAAAATTGCATTAGAACAATTAAACCCTATCTAGTGAAGTTGTCTGAGTCTGGCCTAAACTGAGTATAAAATTTTGTGTTATGTATCCTTTATCCATCCACAAGTGTTCCTTTGGTGGGTTTTATTCATTTAAAAATTATTTAAGTCCCTTATATACTTCTATGTATGGAAAAAATGCTTATCTATTAGATTGTTTGAGCCTTTTGTGGTGTACACAGGTGCATTCAAGCTCACACAAAAACATATGGTTGCTAATTCAATCTCAAATAAAAATATTTTTGGGTTATTAGATAGAAAGTCTATGATACACCTTCAAATTATTTTAGTGACTAAGGTAGGGAATTGTCTAATGAATCAAGTGAGAGACACATGGTGGTCTTGGTGGAGCCTTTACATAAGTGTCTTATTAAAGTGGATTTCTCCTGCAAGAAATAAGTGAAATTTCCTTTACATAAAAGGCACTACTGGGTGATATTTTGAAGGTCCCTGTAATACCTGTAATGTATCTAGTAGGAGATACCTTTAAAACATGCACAAGATTCAATTTCCCCTTCAAGGTATCTCATAGGAGATACATTTCAAACAGGGACAATAGTTAATATCTCCTTCAACAAACCAGTGCATTTTTAATTTACATGTAAAGCATTATTGGGTGATATTTTGAAGTCCCTTATAATAGCTTCAATGTATCTCCTAGGAGATACCTTTCAAGCACAAGAGTGGATTTCCACCTCAAGGCATCTCATAAGAGATACCTTTCAAGCACAAGAGAGGAGATACCTTTTCATGAAAGGCACTACTAGGTGATATTTTGAAGGCTTGTGTAATACACTCAAGGTATCTACTAAGAGACACCTATTGGTGCCAAGAACCCCCCCCCCCCTAATTTTGAAATCTAGGCCCTTGATATGTTTTAAAACCTTATTTTGAAGGATATTTTACTTGGGTATCTTTAAAGAAAAGGATTTTAACTATTGAAAGATTTAGAAAGATGGGTTTTCAAGGACCTTCTCAATTTCCTTTATGTAGAAGCCAAAAGGAGACAGTAGATCACATTCTTTTTGGTTGTCAGTTCTCTTTTGAATGCTAGCAGTGGTTATGCACAAATATAGGATGGAAGAGTTCCCTTCCCAATGATATCATGACTTTGTTTCAATTTGGCCAAATATAAAAAGTCACTCCACTTATCACTATTTATGGTTGATAAGTCCTAAAATTCTAATCTGGGAGCTATGGAAGGAATGAAATAGAAGGTTGTTCCAAGATAAGGAAATGAGTCTCAAATCCCTCCAAAAAAAACATTGAATAAAGTATTGTGGAAATAGTCAACATCAAATTAAACTCTATAAGACTAAAGGAGGTAGTTTTTTTAGATTAGGATGCTAGTGCAAGAATATAATGGGGTGGTTTGAGAATTCCCTCTTTTTCTAGTGTAAAGGATCAGAATAGAAAAGTCTAATCACAAAAAGTAGTATGGGAAGATCCACAAGTAGGTTGGTTGAAATTGAATTTTGATGGATCATCAAGAGGCAATCAAGGGCTTTTAGGGGTAGGATGCATTATTAGGGATTGGTAAGCAATAATTTTAGTCACTTCTACTAAACCTCTTCTAGAAGGCACTAATAATGAAGGTGAGTTTAAAGCCTTATTACTTGGATTACATATGTGTAAAAATATATGTGCAAGGAAAGTAGAAATTGAAGGTGATTTAGCAATCATCATAAATTCTTTAAGATCAATAAAGACTACAAATTTGAAGTTAAATTCTCTACTAGAACAAGCCTAGTAGATGTTGGAAGCTCTTGAAGCTTTTACAGCGAACCACATTTGCCATGAAGGTAATGATGAGTTGGATTCTCTAGAGAATAAAGGAGTTGACAAAATTGAGGAAAATTTTATTATGGAGGGAGAAAATTTAATAAACTCACTTGAAATGAATGATTTTAAATATTTGAGTGACGTTTCTCAACTAGAAGGAATTAAGACCCCCAACCATTGGTATGTATGGACAAATATCCCAAAGCTTAGTAACCAATCTCACTTGAGTGCCATTAATGAATTATAGTTGGGAATAAAGGGAATATATCTATTTATTAGAACCCAATAAGGCTTTTTCACACTATAGATTGAAGCTAGATAGCAACAAAAATGGATACATATATATGCCTTTATAGTGCATGAGGTAAAATGGATTTTTTGGGATTCATCATAGAATCAAGGTGGAAGCTGATTATAAAGCCCCACAAAATTGCTCACTTGCACTTTTTGGAGTTAGAAGTGGTAAAAATGGTGTTGGGAAGGGATTTTTTAATACATAAAATTAGATACAAAGTCAATTCAAACATAGCTTCTTAGTTCTTGGTTTCTCTATTGGATCTTGGAGGTGAGAAGATGGACATTTTTCTACTATTGCACAAAATTTTCAAGTCAGAATATTAAGGAAATGATCTGGAGGTGGTGTTATGCGTAGATTTGGGTTTGGGGATTATGTGGGCCTTAGACCTTTCTTTGTTGATCTTCCCAGATGTCAGGGTTCCACAACTTCCATTTATCCTTAATATGATAGAGATGGATCTTAAACATCACCACCACTAGGCCATCATCGGCCAAAATTTCCTCAGACATTCCTATGCACTCAACCTAGAGTTGAATGGGGAATGAGTGTTGTAATTCATAGAGCTAGTAAACAATGGTGAATTCTATGGTTTCCCTTAGATAATGCTTTAATTTTACAATGTAAATTTGATTTTAATACTAACATATCAAGGAGAAATTTTTGAAATGAATATAAAACCCATGGATATTTTTGTAATAAAATGACTTTTTAGGGGCAAGCTACTCCCCATCTATAATAATTTTTTGAATCAATACTAATAGAAATCTCGTGTAGTTTATCGACCAAAAAGTATTACAATTTTAATTTTTTTTGTGTAAGAGTAAGAATAATAATAGAATATATATATATATATATATATATATATATATATATATATATATATATATATATATATATATATATATATATATATATATATATATATTTCAAATCATATGCTAGTTTAGATTAGGGTGAATTAGATGATTCAATTGACAAAATTACATAAATCCCTTAATCTACTTTAAAGTCACCAATAAATTTGAGGAGCAATTAATCATTGGTGAATATAAGGTAACACCCACTTGGGCAAAGTAGAGCCTAAAGTGTAGAGGATCCTAACCACTTCAGTTGATTCTGTCAGTTGGCCAAATTAGTTGCATAACCTAATCATAAATATTGGCATCTTTTTAAGGTTTTGCATACTATAAATTTGAGAACCAACATAAGGCTTTGGAAATTTTAAGAAAGGCAACTCATATAGATCCACATGATTCCCATGCATTTATCAAGATGGGTGAGTTATTAATATCATGAGACCCTAGTGCAGCGTTTAATTCTCATAACTCTCTTGAAGAAGAGTAGAGATTAAGTACCCATTGAATTGTTAAACAACATTGGGGTTATTCATGTTGAGTGTGATGAACTAGAGTTGGCTTAACTAACTTTTATGGAGGCATTAGGAAATGTAATTTGGGTTGAATTCATAAATAAAATCCCTAGTGCTAATTATATAATTTTTTATGTGCACTTTAAGGATATGGAATTCTTCCAATGACTAGAAGAAGGTGGTGTTTCACTTGAGTTACAATTCCAATTCCCATATGCTCTGAATTTCATAGAGGAAACTAATGAAAAAACAAATATGCACAATAGTGGATTTCCAATTCAAGGTATCTCCTAAGAGATACCTTTCAAACATGCACAAGAGTGGATTTACCCTTCAAGGTATCTCTTAGGAGATAAATTATCACCATGTGGCACTTTATCATTGGACTACTTGAGCTTCATGGAACTAAATTTGACAGTCTCACTCAAGTCATTTGACATCCATGATGATGTTAACAAGACTGTCAAATTAAACATAGTCCAATATTTTTACCTAGACAAAGGGGGCATGTTTTAAATTCTTAATAAAGATCCCTTTGATGCTTAGATATAAAAACTTAGCATAAATTAATTTAGTTTAATTTAAGTTCTTTTTATATATTAATATGAGAAGGACACGAGGCTTGGCATATGACCTATGTCTTAAGCATGTAGCTCAGAGGATAACTTAAAGAGCTCTCACCTTATAGAATCTTGAAAGTCTCACTTAATTATAAAATCTTGATCCAATAGATAAAGACCCTAAAATGGAACCCAAGAGACTTGAGAGATCGACACGTGAAAAAGGCTTAAAGATTAAAGCTCAATGGGTACTTGAGTGTGCCAAGTCACATAACCATAGATGTCAGTGATTGCGATAGGCAATGAGATAAAGGACTTAGGATCATGATCAAATGATCACAATAAATCCTTGGATCTGATATAATGAAGTGAAACCAAAAGAAAAATTTAAAGGCCAAAGGCTAATTATCCTTGAGGTATTTATGAAAAATATTGCATGGGTGTCACATAGGACCCACATAAGGAAAAGTTGATAAAATAGTTAGATTTTATCCATCCAAAAATGCAAAGGTATAAAAGTATAATTTTTAATTGTATCTAATGACATGAATGAAATTAAATACCAAATCACTCCTACCATTAAATCTTTAGTAAAATCTAAAAATAAGTGTAAAATGTTAAAATTGTGATCAATTAAGTAACAATCAAGCATTTGATTCTAGGTGTGAAGAAAGACCATCTAGAAACTTCTATGAAATTGGTGGAAAATAATTTGGAATATTGGGAAACCAATAGTAGTGGGCAAGAAACAATGGAGGGAGGAAATAGAACTTTACTTGTCTACAAACCACCTAGGTAGGGTTTTCAAGGACATAGAGTTAGATATTGTGTCATTAAACAATGGGTGTAAGAATTGGTCTAAGCTCTTCTTTGACATTGATGAGATATAGCCCATCACCCAGAATGAAAAGATAATTGAATCAGCTAACACCAAGTACATGGACCTAGTTTCTATATAATTAGCTAGGCTCCATTGTGCAGCTACCAAACTCAAGGTACTTCATTGTATCAATGTATTGGCTCCAATTTTTATGGATTGTAGAATAGATGATTACTAGATTGTACATGATGGAACATACAAAATGATTTCATATGTCACCCCTATATCCTTTGAAGGGTATTATAAACTCCCATGGTCCCACATAGACTTTCCATCCATAAAGGATTGGATCATGTATAATGACCTTGACACTATCCTCTGACCATAGTTAAACCAAGGAAATCATGTATTCAGATATAACCAAGGAAGAATCCCTATTGGCCAATTTAGGGATGGAGTTAGGGTTATCATGACCTTATTGAATAGGGTTTCTGAGGTTTCCATCACCACATACATCAATACCACATGTGTTTCTTATGTGCATTTCTTGATAGACTAATGGTTCACCTCTCCTATTAGAGGTATGATAAGATTTCACTTGGGCCACAAATTTACCAACATTAAAAGGAATACCAACAAACAATTTTTCATGATGTCTTATCTCTTGATGCCTTACTGGCCTCTACCAAATTTCTTGACATAAGAAATTGGTCTCCTAGTGGTAGAACTACTATTTCCCACCATTATTCAAAACTTCATATCTTTAAATACAGGAACCATATGTAGTTCATTTGTGATTGCATTTATCCTACTTTGGTAGAAACTATCACTAGATCCCCTTTACCTAGAATATACCCCCTAATCAAAAGATGTATATAGATTATAGGATGTGTATGGTATTATCCTAAGTGCACTATAATTAGAATTGAGGGAATCATGTCCTCACCATTTAGAGTACATGTATATGTAACAAATAAGCTATCTAAACAAGAGATCACCTTCCATCTCATCAAATGAGTTGATGGAGTATATAAGGAAAAGAGGAAGGCTCTTCTCTACCCATTCCCCTTGATAATTAGAAAGACCACATTGCAAGATTGGAAATAATTAGATGTCATGTCTAGGCAGAGAGAGGCCTTTATCATCCAAATGGATGTTTTTAGGATGTGGGATGCTTAGATGGTAGTGAGGGACCATTTAAATTAAAATAAGTTACCTAAACTAGTGTATGAACACCAACCTAAGGTTTATTATTATGTGTTCACCAATGCAAATATCTTTGAGGAAGTACTAGCCAGGCTTAAGGAATGTGATGCCAAGTTGGAAAATAGATTGGAAAATGAATAAAAATTAATAGGGGATATATATAAGATGAATCCTCTCTAATATAATATATTTCCTTCAACCTCTAGATCACCATAAGGGCCTCCTCAAGAAGAATTACCACCACCTCATGACCCTAGTAAGAAATAATTAAAGGAAAGACTAGGTTAAGCAACCTCATCCTCAGGTCCTCTACAAAGAGCACCATCTCTAGTGGAATATTTGGACATTATAGCTCTTGAGCCAAATGAGATAGTTGAGGATGTCATCAAAGTCATTGCAAAGGCCTATGGTTTAGAGGAAGAGGAAATAGATGAAGACCCTTGCACCCAAACATAGTAGGTCATAAAATCCCATGATCAAATATAGGGGATGGAGGGATACACAGGAAAATAACATGTGTTGGATATAGTTCCAACCACAAGTCAACAAAAGAAGAAGGAAAAATTATCTCATGTCCCTACCAGCTCCAAGAAGCCAAGACTACCATTTATGCATCTAGCCAAAGATATAAATCTATTTAGTGATGAATTCCCCAATCATGGGCTAGTCATTCTAGAGTGGTTCATTTATGAGAAACTATAAAATATTCCCTCCACATCCAATTCATGGGCACTAACACATAATGTCAGTCTTAGTGTGCATGAGGACATCTAACCTTGGATACTAAAGATGATGAAATAACAAGAAAAAATAAGGCTGGTAAAGATAAGGGGAATAGATGGTAAAAGGATAGATGTTCTTAGGACATCAGGCAGTACAGGGGTAGAAATATCAAAAGTTCCAAAGTTCACTGAGCCTACAATAGTTATCTAATTCAATCTATAAATAGTTAGATTAGAGAAGGTCACCACAAAGAAAACTACCATTAGGTAGGAGGAGCTCACTTTTCAAAGGGTAGAACCATTTGTGGGTCTAACTCTAGTGGGAGGGAAATAATTAGGTGATTACCCCATCCACTAAAATATGTAGAGATCATAGTTTGAGCTCAATTAGCAATGGCCATGGTAGGAATAAGGGGGATGAAACAGAAGATTATCAACTTAGAAAAGGAAAAATAGAACCTAGAGACCCAATCCATTCTCTTTGTGCCTAATGAGATAATAAATATTTTAAATGAATCATTATTTGACATGTTCGAGGTCTTGAAGGCTATGAAAATCAAGAAAAGTGAATCGACACAATAGGATGAAATAATTAAAGCCTTGATTATCTAATGGTGAACTTCAAAAGATTAAATTGATGAACTTATTAACATATAGATAAGAAGGAAAATCCCAAGCTTCACAAATATTAAGTTAGGACATTTAGGAATAATCTTATGGATTGTTCTAGATAAGGTACAAGACTTGAGCACATGACATAGCAATATCAACAAACTTTTGGAGGAAGATGGAGATCTAATGAGAAAAATAAAAAAACTCCTAGGGACCATGCTGATAGAACCCTCATAGCCCACTGTCATTGGATTAATAGATGATGAATAATTAAAGAAGAGAGCCACCTCATCCATCCAATAAATCAAAGGAAGGATCCAAGGCCAGTCCAGCATTGAAAACCAAAGAATCTTGGACATTATCTTCAATTTAGGGGAACAAATAATAGAGGCAAGAAACATCAAAGAGGCCATGATAAAAAAATGATAGAGAGTTCAATGAACTAGCATACCAAGAAGAAGGGTGTCTAATGAAGCCTGGATTAGATTTGTAATTAATCAATGAACAACATATTAAGGCTAAAGGCATCCTCCAATAAAGGCAACCATAGGGCCCACCACCAGCTTGATGAAATATTCTATTATATAAATATATGATAATTTGTTAGCATATATGTTTTCTAGGTTGGTCCAGTGTAGAAGGTCATATATATTCTAGAAATTTTCATGAAATGACAACTATCCTTATTTCATACATATGTATCTTGAAAATTGATCGGTATAATGCCTATGCTCTCTATAAATAGGTAGTGTTATCATTTTGTAAAGAGAGTTTTTTTTCTAGAAAAATTGTATACTTGGAGCCATTAATATAGCTATGAATTTTTTTAAAGATTGTTCATCTTGTTGTGTTAATAGTCATTATATTTCTCTCAATTGCTTATCAAGATCTTGAATTTGAATGGTCTCTTTAAATTTTGAATTGCATTCTTTGTTACAAGGTTGGTAATATGTGTTAAGCTAGGTTACTTGAAAGATCATAATTTCTTCATTTTAATTTCTTCTACATCAAAGTTTCCATTATCTATTTGAGTGTAGTACAAAAACATTAAAGCATACTTGGTTCTTACTTGTGTTTTTAGTCTACCTTCAAAAGCATGACTAGTTTGTGTTAGAAATTGAGCTTTACCTAGTTTATGTTGTATACTAGTTTGAATGCATGTTTAGGTAATTGGGTCTTTGTCATGGTGTTTAAGATAAATATCAACAATCACTTGGTTTATTTTATGACTTACTCTTTCATTTTACTCCTTTTTTATATTTATCTATAACTTAGATCACATTGTTAATATCCATTTAGATTAGTTTAGCTTAGAATTTTGATCAACATTCACCAAAATTTACAAAGGTTTAGACCAAGGTGGCTCCTAACCACCAAATTATACAAATATTATGGATCATTCTACTTTATTTTTCTATTATTTCACCATAGGCACTATAATTTCCAAATACTTGCAACTCATGCTCTGGATTCTTAGAATCCTAAAATGATAAGTGTTCTCTAAAACACTGACAACAACTATAGTTCACTTGGAAGCATAAAAAATACCTTTTAAAAATGCACAATAGTGGATTCCCAATTTAAGGTATCTCCTAAGAGATACCTTTCAAACATGCACAAGAATGGATTTCCCCTTCAAGTTATCTATTCGGAGATACCTTTCAAACAAGCACAAGAGTGGATTTCTCCTATAAGGAACAAGCAAAATTTCATTTCATAGAAGGCACTATTGGGTGATATTTTGAAGGCATTTGTAATAACTTCAATTCTTTTCTTAGGAGATAACTTTCAAACATTCACAATATTTGATTTCCCCTTCAAGGTATCTCCTAGGAGATACATTTCAAATAGGGACAAGAGTTGATTTCTCCTTCAACAAACAAGTGAAATTTTCCTTTACATGGAAAGCATTATTGGGTGATATTTTGAAGGCCCTTATAATACCTTCAAGGTATCTCCAAAGAGATATCTTTCAAGCACAAGAGTGCATTTCCAATTCAAGGTATCTCATAAGAGATACCTTTCAAGCAGAAGAGAGGATATACCTTTTCATGGAAGACACTGTTGGGTGATATTTTGAAGGCCTGTGTAATACCTTCAAGGTATCTCCTAGGAGATACCTTTCAAACATGCATAATAATGGATTTCCAATTCAAGGTATATCCTAAGAGACACCTTTCAAAAATGCACAAGAGTGGATATCCCTTCAAGGTATCTCTTAGGAGATACCTTTCAAGCAATCACAAGAGTGGATTTTTCCTATAAGGAAAAAGTGAATTTCCTTTACATAGGAGGCACTAATGGGTGATATTTTGAAGGCCCCTGTAATACCTTAAATGTATCTTGTAGGAGATACCTTTTAAAAATGCACAAGATTTGATTTCCCCTTCAAGTTATCTCTTAAGAGATACATTTCAAACAAGTACAAGAGTTGATTTCTCCTTCAACAAATAAGTGCAATTTTCCTTTACATGGAAAGCATTATTGGGTGATAGTTTGAAGGCCCTTATAATACCTTCAAGGTATCTCCCAAGAGATACCTTTCAAGCACAAGAGTGGATTTCTACTTCAAGGTATCACATAAGAGATACCTTTCAAGCACACAAGAGGAGATACCTTTTCATAGAAGGCACTACTGGGTGATATTTCAAAGGCCTATGTAATACCTTCAAGGTATCTCCTAGGATATACCTTTCAAACATGCACAATAATGGATTTCAAATTCAAGGTATCTCCTAAGAGATACCTTTCAAACATGCTCAAGAGTGGATTTCCCCTTCAAGGTATCTCTTAAGAAATACCTTTCAAATAGGCACAAGAGTGGATTTACCTTTCATTATTCACACACAAGAGAGGATATACCTTTCAAGTAAAAGAGTGGATTTATTGTGCCCTCTATTGTTGATAAGGGTAAAGCACCCTTGAGTGAAGAAGATACATCTTCTCCACATTATATCAATGAAGAAAAAGAGTTATGGTATGGAATGGTTTTATCATGCCATGAGGAAATAATCAGAGTACAAAAAATAGAGTTAGATGTTCTCCATTCAAATTTATAAAGTAAGGTCATGATGATTTTTAATTTGAAAAAAAGGTGAGAAAAATTTGTTACTAGAGTTAGTGACCAAGAAATAATTCTTCAATGAATATAAGATGAACAGACTATAGTCCACAATGTAATGTTTTCACAGACCCAAGAATTGAGTAATTTGAAAATTTCTCTTGCTATCAAGGACACTCAGAGTACTGATTTGTAGAATTCTCTTCCTAACAAGGACACTAAGATTACTAATTTGCAAAATTCCATAAAAAGAGAAACATGAGAGATTTTAGTTTAGACAGAGGGTCTATCAAGAGTTGTTCCTTCTTTCCCTATTCCATTACATGAAATAATCTCTCTCTGGTATATCACCCAAAAGACAATTCAAAAATTGAAAGATGAAAATACCAAACTTAAAGAGGAATCTTAGAATCATTTGGTAGAATCCCAACTATAATTTTAGAAAGCATAGGCTTCTACCCAACACATTTGTGATATTTCTATGAAACTATTAGCATGTAGGTAGCCTTCATAAGTTTATGTTCTTTTCTTACATGAGCAGTTTTATAAATGGCATATTCAGTTAATTTCCCTTGGTTTTTCACATATCATTGAAGATGAGCATGTATTTATGGACATTTTTCTAAAAGCACTAAAGAAAGGTAGGATGCCATTCATGAGTTCTATACTTTCAATTTGTTGTTGGAGAGACACAATTGTGTGCCTTTCTCTCCACTCTAAGGAACCAAATGGCATGAGAACAAGCCAATAATAGATTTTTGAAATTAAAAATTACCACTGGGTTATGCATGATACCATAATTTCAAGAAGAAAAGAAACTTATTTCTTCTTTTCAACCACTGTATCATATGCATATGAAGAATAAGTATCATGAGCTATTGAGATCTAATATTGTTTCTTTTAGAGATTTTATAAACCACCATTATGTCAATGGTTTCAATGTAAGTCTTGTCAAGTGGGAGACATTACATGTTGAGTTAAATAATAAGGAAGTCTTTAGCCCCATTAATATTAAATGGAGTCTAAGAAAAGCCAAAGTATTTTGCTAGATAATCACTTGGTTCTTAGAGGAAAGAGGTTTAGATGTCTATATTATGATGAGGTTTAGGCATCCTATCATTTTGTATCCTCTATCTCCATGATGGTGTTGGAATTTGTTGATGCTTAATTTTTCAACTAATCACCAAAGTCATGGGAAGTTTCAAAGATGTGGAACTTGACCCTTGAAACAACCGCTATATTTTTAATAAGTTGGATCTTCTATTATTGGTTTGAGGTAAAGGGAAAGGGAAAAATGCATAAATAATCATGTAAACTACTAAGGCAATACACCAAGATTGTATTCCTCTACCAAATAACACAGTAACTAGTACTAACATAATTCATTGAAAAGATTTAAATAGCATAAAGCATGATCAATAATTCTAGAAAAAACTATAGACTAATCAAAGGATCATAACTGAAAGATAACCTAGATCATCATCTATCTCAACAACATCGTATTAATTTTAACAATATTCATTGAAAATGATTAAAGAGCTTATAACATGATTAACAATTTCAATATCTATGCAAAACTAACAAAAGGCTTATAACAAAAAATGAGAATCAAGAATTAAAAGTAGATTATAATTACACAAAAAACCACTCTCTCTTCATACTTTGATAGGAGAATAAAGTACATAAGGAAAACTACACATAATACCCAATTCAACCTCTTAGGGGAGGAATTTGTGAAGGCAAAAAATGATTCCAAAACTAGCTCCTAAACTCTTTATTATTCTAGATGAATTTATTTGATCACCCTTTATGGTCATCACATCTGCTACTTATAGCCCAAAAATATCTATCATGGGTTTCAATCACTCACATAGATTCTAACTGCATGTCCATAAATTATGGATCCAAAAATTTCATGCCACTATATCTAAACAACTTGGCATTTAATTTAATCATTTCGGCTAACTGTATCTTTTATTCTATTTTAACTATTGCTCCCACTTGTCTTTAACCTGCAGTCTCTCAAATCTTGGACACATGGAAGATTCCATAGCTTTTAACTATTTGACTCTTCTTTCCTTTTCATTTCACAAATGTTTTAGCTTTCTTAGCTCTTTTGGTCTTTTGGGAACATTGTGTTGACACATGGTAGCTTCATTCTTGAAATAGTCCTTTTGATATTCACTTTCCATTAAAAGAGCATTGAAGTGACAAGTGGTTTCATGCTCACCATTAGATTTTTCATTAATAAAAGAGACTCCTTCTAGGTTTCATGCTCATCATTATATTTTTCATTGTGATCCACACCATCAATTATCCACTGGCCCTTTGACTCCAAAAAAAACACTATTTATCCACATGGTATCTCTACACTTAACAAAGGCTCTTTGATATTTGACTCTCTTTGAAAGAGCACTGAAGTGGCAAGTGGCAACATTTTATATCATTAAAGTCTTAAAGCCTTTTGAAGGCTTTAAAAAAAAGATTCATTTGACCCCACAAGTTAAAATGACCCAAAATGTTATATAGTTGCCTATACTTAGCCAAAAAATATATGTGTGTGTCCCAAGTATAAAATAAAATGTAGAATTTGAATTCTAGAGCTCATGGTGACTAACCAAGGACTCCATGCCTACATGGAAGAACTTTTTAAAAATTCTTGAATCAAAATTTGATCAAAATTGATTCCACTATATCTCACTCAAAGCTTCTATAATGTGGCCTGCAAATCAGCCCACTCTACCTCTAATGGATATTGCCACTTATATAGAGCTTGGAAATCTTTGTCTAACTCTATCATCTCCTTGTGGGAGAACACTTGGAAGTTTTAAACCATTGAATGCAACTAAAATTCCATTTTTTCAATTGAAATCAAAATGGTCTCTACCTTTGTGACTACTGAAGAATCAATGAGGGACTTGAAAATTATTTTATCATTTTGTTTTGTGACCAATGAGTTTTGATTCTAGTCTTCCATTAGCACCATGTTGTCATCTAAGAAAGGAGAAGGGAGTCCCAAATGAACCAATTCTTCAATGTTCCTTTTGATCTCCTTTACCCCTTCCTTCAAATGGTTAATTAGATTCTTACATTTGAATGGAAGTTTATTATAACTTAGAATCTCACTTACCTTTCATGTTGTTACTCACCTATTTGTGAACCCAATTGCTTGTAGAGTTTCATCAGATGTATCATAAAAAATATGAATCAGTAACTCTAATTTAGTTACCTTGGTAGAAACTAAAAGTAGGATATTATCATAAAGGATTCTATTTTTACACACAGAGTCTAAACCTTAGATATAAATTATAATGCAAGATTTAAGTGGATTGTGTCTACTGCTATTCTCTTCCAACAAGAGACATAGAGTTCCTTGACCATGGACACAACTATAGCTGACTGGAATTGTTGGGACAACTCCTATTTAAATTTTGACACTTCTTCCTTAGAGTCCTTGAAGTTTTCTTGTCAGTTACCCTTTTCTACCTTGTCAACATTTAACATCTGTTATAGTTAAGTGACTTCTACTTCTTTATTAATAACCCTCTTCTTGAGGAGACTCTTTTCTTATTCCAATGAGATAATTGAGGCTTTAGATGCATTGAGATCCTATTTTAGGGACTTCAATTTATCTTATAAAGCCTTCATAACTTCCTTAAACACTACATCTTTAATATCCTTATTGAGCTAGGCCATCTCCTTGTCCTTGGCCTTAAGCTCTAAAGAAATACAACTCACAATTGTTTATTCAAGTAGCAAGATTGATTGTGCCTTCTGTAGTTTGTTGGATACTTTAAGATAGTCTATGATAACCATAGGCATAGTTTCATTCATGAACTCCACTTTGTCATGGGGTTTAAAATGAGTCAGATCCATGGTTACTACACTCATTGTGTAGTCTTCAGGCTACATTTAGTCTAGTGGCTTGTTGACATTTGGTACCATGTAAGAATAATGAGGGTATGTTGTTCATGGTCATACAGTGACCTTATTTTTTGTGTTTTCATTACTCTACCCTATTTTTTCCTTTATTTCTCCCTTCTTGCCTCTCTTACCCTCTTGGTCATGTTTGACTGACTATGGAAGTCCGTGGGAAAGGTCACTACACCAAAAAAAAAAGAGAGAGAGAACCATGGGGTAAAGCATAAGGCACATTGATTTCCTACTAGGGTTGGTATTATGAATAAGATGGGTTTTTCAAGACCCTAAGGGAAAAGTCTAGTAAATTTAATGGCTGGGAAGTGAATGGCAATGGGGAACCTGATGGCATTAGTGTTTGACTCCACATAACTGAGAAGGTGGAGAATGTTAAAGCATGTGAAGGAGGTGGAATTAATGCTTTAGTAGAAAATTTGGTAGGATTCATGTACAAGGTGGTAGATACCTCTTTCTCCTTGTCCCCTTCTTGAGACTCTACCTTCTATTTCTTCTTCTAAGGGATCTCTATAGGATCTTCTTTTTATATTTAGTTTGTCACAAGTTGTGATGAGTGTATCATCTCTTGTGTAGATAATGTCCTTTGGGAATAATCTAATGGGAGCTTTGCTATATGGGTTTCAAATGTAGATTGGAACACCCTTTATTTTTCCAACTTGTTAATAGATGGTGGCTAGTTTGAATCTATATGTACTGTTGTAGATGTCTCTACCTCTTGTGTCTCTTTTTATGGGTCCAAAATTTTACTTGTATCCAAATTAGAAGTAAGAGTAGCATGAGCCTCATCCCATAATTTCTCCCATTCCTAATATGTGGCTACATATTTAAAATTCCTAGTAAATTCAAAAATTTCCTACCTATACTTCCAATAGGCAACTATTTTATCTTGATCCCAACCCTTTCTAACTAAGGCTTGTCTCAAACCTTTTATCATAACTATTGTTGGGTCATAATTTTTAAGGGGGTGATAAAATGACTCCTATGGTAGAAGTGGGATATCCTATACCTCAACATACACATCTGGGATATATTTTTTGGGGGGCCTTCTATCCTCAAAGAATTTATTTCTCTCATTCTTGAAGGAAGCAGGGACCTTACTCTTGGTGAGCCAAGAAGTCATGAAACCATCTGGATCACATTTCCATGAATCTTGATTGAGAACCAACCTATATGTAACCATTTTCTTTGTTAGAATAAACTATGTTTGCCTATTGACCACTGTAATGCTATCCCTAGTTAATGGGATGTCATGGAAGGCCCTTTTCTTCCTCCCTAATCTAAATTCAAAATCTATAGCCACTAATTGTCAAGACACTTCTATACCCACAACTCTATTGGTTAAAACCTTGGGAAGGATAAAAGACTCTTTCCTAAAACCATGGACCCTAATAAAATAATGATGAGCTCTAAAGAAAAAATCATAGGGGTGTCAAGAAATAGATAAGATGGTCTTGAGGAAATCATTAATTCTATTGTTTATGCCCTCAAGATCCAAATCGCCTAATAGTGATGCTACAAAACACTCAACAAACTCATAAACATTTGATGACTCTAACAACACATGAGTCCATGCAGATACAAGGATAACCTTTTGAGGGTCTACTACCTCTAGGTCCCATAGGGTTAAACTTATATGGTTTTAAAAAAACTAGGTATTCTAATATAAAATGAGGTGGAACATATATGAGGAATACCTAAAAGTGGGATGAACATAGAACTTTGTAAGTTGTTGGCACAAAGAGTAGGCAATATGCTCTGCATAGTCAAACTTGTATAATTGTGTCCTAGCAATAGTCCTCATTTAGAAAATAGCCACCAGTTGCCAATCATACACCATTTTATCCCTATCTTCTCAAAAAATTAAGGCAAGCATCAAACATGCATCTTATGAATCTTGATTCAATATGCCCAAATTAAAAGGTAGGGGTTGAGGTTCAATATTATCTTCTACCAGACAAAATTCCTTGTTTAAGAAAAGTTATTTTTGGTGCACTTGAGACTAGACATGTCTTAGTTGATCCATATCATAGAAGTTGGTTGAAGGATCATGCTATAAACCCATCATGTCATGGTTAGCTTGTGGGTTGATCACTACTCTGATCAGTCCCTTTGAATCATTGAATTAGTAGAATCAAAGTTTTGGTCACATAAGTCCACTAATTCAGGGTATGGGTGAACTTTTGGCACCATGTATTAGGTTAACCCTAAGGTTTAAACCCTCATACCAAAAGTTTTAGACTTGGTTTGATTTAGCATTCTTGCATGTACTACCTCCCTTAGGGTCTTAGTCTTTTTGGTCATAACAAGGTCAAAAATATTATCTATATAATCAAGAATGAGGGAAAAAATATCTATAAATACCTTTTATTATTTCCCTAGTTCTTGGGTAGGTGACTTTGGGCTATGTAAGAGCTGAGGCATAAGACTTTGATGATGTTGATGTAGCAGCCATTTTCTTCTAATACTCTTAGTTGTGAGGATACTTTTTGTGGCTGCTTAGCTCAAAAAATTTCTCGATCAGACAAATAGATTACAGTTATTTATTTGAATCTTAAGAAAATTATGTGCTCAAAGGTGAAGAAAATGAGACTCAAAATATCTTTAAAAACTATTTCCTCCATGAAACATGAATTAATGACTCTCCTTGATGTTGGGGATCAACCAACAATATGATTACACTTATGAAAGCAATAAACCGCAGAATTAAATCAGATAGATAAGTAACTAGAATCAGATAATAGCAAAGAATAAGAGATACAAGAAACCACCCTGAAAACTTGTATTAAACTCTTTACAAAAGGAATACAATTGAAGAAACTTCTTTCTTCCACACCTCTCTCAGATGCACAAGATCTCTCTCTAGATCTATATCCCTCAAGATCTCTCTCTCTCAAGTACAATCAACTCCAACAACCTGGATTGATGCAAATTTTTACTGTTCTTCAACATTCACATACAATGAACTACTACAATAATCACACTAAGCTAAGAAGATCTAATTCTACATATAGAATTAGGAGACTTGAGCATGCACTTACAACCAACAGTTAAGCCTCTTGAACAAGGGCTCTAAAAACAATCTTACTAATAATAGAAACGTGAACTTAAAACTAAGACTTAAACTCATCATGCAAACACTCGATTCTGTCCTCGAAAATAGCATTCTAGATGCACAGGTAACCAACGCCGGTTCCTGCCTGCTTGCTTGTGACCGACGTCGGCTGATCCTCTGCCAACGTCGGCGTCTCTTCAACTACAGCTGACTGACGTCGGTCGCTCCTGACTGACGCTAGTGACTGTGTAAACCTGCAACTTTGGTAATGCGCTCATATGTGAAGCTTTTAGGCTCCACACCTTAACACTTGATGAAATAATCACATCTCATGAAAAGTCTCTTAATTCGATACTCCAAAGCATTGATCATAAAATATTCAAGATCCTTAACTCAAAATTTAGATTTGAGTCAGAGGTTTGAATCAAGAAATTTATATTAAAGATTAGTCATCCCAATTCTTTACGAGTGGACTTGTAAAAGGTGAAGTGTGGAGGAGAAATGATGAGCATTTCATATAGCTCATCATAGTTATATAAATTGTCCCTACAATTTTTATTTTGGTTATATATTATATTATATTTAATAGTTAAATTCTAACCTAAGTAGGATATGAATGCAATTTATTCATTATTTGTATGTAATTTATTACTAGTTCTTTACCTTGTTATTATGTCTTACTTGGATGAATAACACAGTATTGAGTGCAACAACACATCCCATGAATGGGGTGATTTTGAATAGAGGAACACATTCCAAGGATGAGGTAATTTGGAGTACAACAAAACATCCCAATGAGGGGTAATTTTGAGAAGGCAACACATAATTTTTACAATTCTTTTAGCTATAATTTTTAGGATTTGACAAGCGAGCTTTGACGATTGAATGCTCAGAGGACACTCCATAGACTCTCTAAAATTGCTTCGAATATGCTCTCCGTGTGCTCCAAAGACATACAAAGTATTCTCTAAATAAGTCTAAGAATGCTTTGAAGATATGTATAGGGTGATTAGAAGACCTGTATCGGATGCTCTGAAGATATCTAGATGTGCTCTAAAGACTATAAAAATTATGTGTAATACATGTTGTTGAGTGAAATTAGGATCATTTTACTAAAAGACTTTTGTTTGAAAAAAAAATAAAAAATTGATAGGATGCAAATGATAGCTAACAACCAAAAAAAAGGAGTAGACATACAAATCTTCAGCCCTTGCTTCTTCCCACCCCTAAAAAACTACTCCCTAAACAATATTTTCTCTTATATAATAGGTGAAGATATTTTATAAGCAATTTTTTAATATATAATGATGCATGAGACCTCTCTACCAAAGAATATCAATGCATGATGGAAAAATTTTCCACCCCAAATAATAAAGCTAGGTTTTATTCAATCATTCATTCATTAAATTTTATGAGGGAAAAGTTTGCCACCCCAAAAAATGACTTTTCAACTCAGTCTAAAATGTAAACAATTCAACTCAAATAATAATCAGGCCAAAAAATGACTTTTCAACTTAATCTAAAATAAAAACAATTCACAGTATCTGATCAGAGCCAATAGATGAATGATGCAATGGGATAGAGACAATGGAACCATTCAAACCCTCTTGCATCACGACACTTTTTTACTATGATTATTTACTTACAGTTAATAAAAAATGTCTGCTTTCCCTTCACAATCACCATTTAGGTCCCTATTGAATACAAGTAAGCACTAAACAATCCCAATCACCACCATTTCATTATTTGGCCATTTCATAATAAAACCCTAGGTCTATCAGAATCTTACTAATTTCATTACTTAAAGTAGTAAATAATGAATAAAGGGTTCATGTGAAGCCAAACAAATCACACATTTTAGATATAGTAAAATAATACATTACATATTAGATTAAATACCTAACAAGAAGAACCTACAAAAATGATAGTGAAAAATGGGGTCAAAGCTTCCACCACTAATGCCACACCTACATAAATGATAATGAAAAATGGGGTCAATGCTTCCACCACTAGCACCATAGTTAACCTAATAGTCAATGAATGTTTTTCAGCCTTCAAAAGGGATAAAGAAAAACTAAGAGAAAATAATGGAAAGAGAAAAAGATAAACTTAACCCTAATTTTGAAGCACATAGGAAAATTATTTTAAAAATTATTTTAATATTATTATTTAAACATATTAAAAAACTAAACATATTAAAAATTTAAACAATTATTAAATATTATTAAACATATTAAATATGTAAACATGATTAAATTATGTCATAAGGATTTAACTCCTTAACTTTTAGTCCCCACAGAATACCTTTGAGATAATAAATTTACCAATTCAAATACCTGTGAGAGTGAGTCACCTTTCTTGAATTAATAAACTATTGATATATAGAGATGAATTTAACCCCAAAATGGTAATTAAAATAAATGGCATAAAATCATACCTAGTTGTAGAGAGGATTATAAAGCAAGTTAGTCAAACATTAGTCTATAAATCATGAAAAATGCATAAAGAAATAACTAATTAAGCCCATCTATTCCTATGGGAATTACAAAGGATAGAAAGAAACAAATGAAAGAAAACAACATCATATTACTTCCCTAAATGTATTCACCATACCATGTGGCTCAAAAGCATTTTCTCCCTTGATCAAGCATTCCTTTCTTTGTCAACAAAGGTGGAAAACTCCTCCAATGTCTCAAGAACACTCCATAAAACCTAGGCTCATGATTCCAAATCACTAAACTAGCCTATTAATGAAGCTTGTAACTAATTTTAATGGTCTATTGAAAACGATTGTGGAGACAATTTTGCTTAATAACTTTGCATAAATCAAGCTTAAAATTCGTGTCCATGACCTCTCTATTTATAGAATTTTGATATTGGTCAAGATCAACCATGCCCATCCATCTCAAGATTGAGTTGTGTGGCCATGGATAATCTTAATATTTGGAATTAAACTCATAAATATCCTCAAGATAAATAAGCATTAAAGAGGCATGGGAGGCATTAACTAGGCATGGGTGACCCATAATCCTAATAATTTATGCACTTATGACTTGATGGATGCCACCCCATAGATGATGTCACTAGGAGATGGAGATATTCAAAATCAATTTCCAATAATGAGATATTCAAAAAGATCTATGTAATTCTTACTTAAGCTCTTAAATTAGATTAATTAACTTAAGTAAGTTTAATCAAGTTTAGTGCAATTCTTTGGAAATTGGTGCACAATTAATCAAAATGGTTAGAAAGTCATATTACTAGGTTATAATTTGAGTGGAGAGGAACTGGAAGGTGATGTTAGATGTGTTAGAACTGCATTCCCATTTGGGATGTTGCCAACACCAAATAATAAAGGTATATGATGTATACCAATGAATTAAAAGAAAAGAGTGATCTAGATCACTAAATGGTGAAATTGTCATTTTGACTCAAAATGATCTGATCAAAGTTAACTGGCCCATAAAATGCATTGCCCTATTTAGGGATACTTTGACCTAAAATAGCACTTGTAAGTGACAAGTTTGAACCATTTAGGTTGTTTTATGAATTTTGACCTAAAATGTACATTTAAGTGCAATTCAAGTAAGATTGATAATTTCAACACAAATGATGTTAGGAATTGGATGTCTACACTAGTAACTCAAAACCTAGACTTGGGAAAGAATTTTATGAGGTTATATAAATTATGGTTATGTGAGGGCATAACTAGTCTACACCATACCAATCTATAAACATTATTAACTTTTCATTCATGACAAAAAGGCATAGTGTGATATCTAAATGTAAAGTCATGGTTAAACATTTTGGCCAGCAACATATTGAGTACTTCAACTCTAAAGCCCAATATTGGGGTAAAAACCAAGGGAGTTGAAATTTAGATGTAGAGATTGTGCTGATGATTTATAAATAATTGACTCTTGTTTGATAAGTAGAGTTTTATCCACATTTTTTTTAAATGTAACATAACCAAATTGTCTAATAAGGGATTTGACTCCTTAATTTTTACCCCTCAAGAATTATACCTTTAAGATAATTTAATTCACCAATTCAGATACCTCTAAGGGTGAGTCACCTTTCTTGAACTTAAAAACTAGTAATATTTGGAGACGAATTCAACTCCATAATGGAAATTAAAATATGTGACACAAAATCATACCTAGTAACTCAAAGACCTCTTGGAAAAGGATTTTGTGTGCTTATCTATTTAATTATAAAATAGAAACAACTCATCATAATAAATTACACTTGATGGGTCTCCTACCATGGGTTTTTGGATCGTATCTAGGAGATAATCAGAATTATAAAATGTTTAATAATCTGCTACAAGACCATATTAATACCATTATAACAAAATCAATTTCTCTGTCACAATCACTGAGACAAAACTTGATCACCCACAATTGTGCTCCTAATGTAGTGAATATAGATGCCCCCTAATTGAAACTAATGGTGTTACAATTTTGACATAGTCTAGATTGTGCTAATGATTTATAAATAATAGGCTCATACATAATAAGTGAAGTTTCATCCACATTTTTTAAAGATGTAACATAAGCAAATTGTTTAATAGGGATTTGACTCCATAATTTTTAGTCCCCTCCCCCCAACAAATTATACCTTTGATATAATTTAATTCACCAATTCAAATACCTGTGAGGGTGAGTCACCTTTTTTGAACTCATAAACTAATATTAAATGGAGATAAATTTGACCCCATAATGGTAATTAAAATATTTGACATAAAATCATACCTAGTAACTCAAAGACCTCTTGGGAAAGGATTTTATATGCTTTTCTATTTAATTATAGAATAATAATAGACATGTCTTAGCAAATTACACTTGATGAGTCTCCTACCATGGGTTTTTGGACCACATCCAGGGGATAATTAGAATTAGAAAATGTTCAATAATCTACTACAATACCAATATTAGTATAATGAAAATTATAGAAGTTAAAATATGGAAATAGAACTAAAATTATCATTTTGAAACTTTGGAACCAATGGTAATGATTTAGAAATAATTATTAGACTTTTACATAATAAGTGGAGTTTCATCCATATTTTTTGAACTGATGTAACATTAATATTAATTATTAGGAGAAATAAGCGGTGGTGGTATAATATTAGGCATACACATTGGAATAGATGGTGTCTTTCGAACATATATGTCGGACCACTTCAAATTTTTATCGTATTTCTAAGTCCAAAAGTCTTCTTGCTCACTTCTAGTTTGTTTAATTCCATTTAACAAAAGCAATTTGTTCATTGAAATCACCAAGATAAAACCTGATTACCCACAATTATTCTCCTTATGCAATGAATATAGATGCCCCCTGATCAAAACCAAGAGAGTTACAATTTTGACATACAGATTTTGCTAATGATTTAGAAATAATAGGCTCTTACATAATAAGTGTAGTTTCATCTACATTTTTTGAAGATGTAACATAATTAAAATTATAACTTTGAGAAAATTTAATTCACTAATTCAAATACCTATGAGGGTGAGTCACCTTTCTTAAACTTACAAACTAATATTTGGAGATGAATTTAACCCCATAATGATAATTAAAATAAGTGACATAAAATCATACCTAATAACTCAAAGACCACTTGGGAAAGGAATTTGTGTGCTTATCTAATTAATTATACTATAGTAACCGACTCATTGTAACAAATTATTGATTTGATGGGTTTTCTACCATGGGTTTTTGGATCACATCCATGGGATCATCAGAATTATAAAATGATCAATAATCAACTACAAGACCATATTAGTACAATACAAATTATAAAAGTTCAAATATGAAAATAGAAGTAAAATTATCATCCTATAACTTTGAAACTGATGATAATGATTTATAAATAATTATTAGGCTCTTGCATAATAAATGGAGTTTCTTTCACATTTTTTGAAGATGTAACATTAATATTAATTATTAGAAGAAAAAAGTGACACATAATCAAACCTAGTAACTCAAATACCTCTTGGGAAAGGATTTTGTGTGCTTATCTATTTAATTATAAAATAGCAATTGACTTGTCACAATGAATTACACTTGATGGGTCTCCCACCATGGGTTTTTGGATCACATCCAGGGGATCATCAGAATTAGAAAATGTTTAATAATCTACTACAAGACCAATTAGTACAATGGAAATTATATATCTATTCAAATATGGTCAAATAAAAGTAAAATTATCATCATGGAACTTTAGAATCAATGGTAATGATTTAGAAATAATTATTAGGTTCTTGCATAATAAGTGGAGTTTCATCCACATTTTTTAAATTACTATAATATTAATTATTAGGAGAAACAAGTGGTGGTGGTATAATAGTATGCATTCACTTTTGAACATATATGTCTGACCACTTCAAATATTTATCATATTTTGAAGCCCAAAATTCTCCTTGGTCATTTCTAGCTTTTTTAACACCATTGTAACAAAATAAATTTCTCCATTGAAATCTCTAAGACAAAACCAGATCACCCATAATTATGTTCCTTCTACAACAAATACATATGCCCCTTAATCAAAACCAAGGGGGTTACAATTTTGATGTAGTCTAGATTGTGCTAATGATTTAGAAATAATAGGCTCTTGCATAATAAGTGGAGTTTCATCCACATTTTTTGAAGATGTAACATTATCAAATTGACTAATAGGGATTTGACTCCTTAGTTTTTAGTCCCCTCCCCCCTGAATTACACCTTTGAGATAATTTAATTCACTAATTCAAATACTTGTGAGGGTGATTCACCTTTCTTGAACTCACAAACTAATATTAAATGGAGATGTATTTGACCCCATAATGGTAATTAAAATAATTTACACAAAAGCATACCTAGTAACTCAAAGACCTCTTAGGAAAGAATTTTGTGTGTTTATATAATTAATTATTAAATAGCAAAGACTTGTTGTAATAAATTACTGACTTGATGGGACTACTACCATGGGTTTTTGGATAACATCTAGGGGATCGTCATAATTAGAAAATGTTCAATAATTTGCTATAAGACCATAGTACAATGAAAACTATAGAAGTTCAAATATGGAAATTGAAGTAAAATTATCATTGTGGAACTTTGGAACCAATGGTAATTATTTAGAAATAATTATTAGGCTCTTGCATAATAAGTGGAGTTTCTTCCACTTTTTTTGAAGATGTAACATTAATATAAATTATTAGGAGAAACAAGTGGTGGTGCTATAATAGTAGGCATACATACTGGAATAGATGTTGTCTTTTGAACATATATGTCAGAACACTTCAAATTTTTATCATATTTATAAACCCAAAATTCTTCTTAGTTGCTTCTAATTTTTTTAATGCCATTGTAACAAAATCACATTGTCTAATAGAGATTTTACTCCTTAATTTTTAGCCCACCCTTAGAATTATACCTTTGAGATAATTTAATTCACCAATTCAAATATCTATGAGGGAGATTTGCCTTTCTTAAACTTACAAACTAATATTTGGAGATAAATTTGACCCCATAATAGTACTAGAAATAAAATAAGTGACCTAAAATCAAACTTAGTAAATCAAAGATCTCTTTGGAATGGATTTTATGTGCTTATCTATTTAATTATAAAATATCAATTGACTTGTAGCAATGAATTACACTTGATGGGTCTCCCACCATGGGTTTTTGGATCACATCTAGGGGATCATCAGAATTAGAAAATGTTTAATAATCTGCTACAAGACCAATTAGTACAATGAAAATTATAGAACTATTCAAATATGGTCAAATAGAAGTAAAATTGTCATCAAGGAACTTTGGAACCAATGGTAATGATTAGATAATTATTAGGATCTTGCATGATTAGTAAAGTTTCATCCACATTTTTTAAATTGATGTAACATTAATATTAATTATTAGGAGAAACAAGTGGTGGTGGTGGTATAATAGTATGCATTCACATTGTAATATATGGTGTCTTTCAAACATATATGTCAGACCACTTCAAATATTTATCATATTTCTAAGCCCAAAATTGTGCTCCTTATGCAATGAATACAAATGCCCCCTAATTGAAACCAAGAGAGTTTCAATTTAGACATAGTCTAGATTGTGATAATGATTTAGAAATAATAGGCTCTTTCAAAATAAGTGGAGTTTCATACATAGTTTTTGAATATGTAACATAAGTAAATTTTCTAATAGGGATTTGACTCCTTAATTTTTATCCCCCTTCACCCCCCTCAATGGTAATGATTGGATAATTATTAGGATCTTGCATAATTAGTGACGTTTCATTCACATTTTGTAAATTGATGTAACATTAATATTAATTATTAGGAGAAACAAGTGGTGGTGGTATAATAGTATGCATTCACATTGGAATATATGGTGTCTTTCAAACATATATGTCAGACCACTTCAAATATTTATCATATTTCTAAGCCCAAAATTGTGCTCCTTATGCAATGAATACAAATGCCCCCTAATTGAAACCAAGAGAGTTTCAATTTAGACGTAGTCTAGATTGTGCTAATGATTTAGAAATAATAGGCTCTTTCAAAATAAGTGGAGTTTCATCCACATTTTTTGAAGATGTAACATAAGTAAATTTTCTAATAGGTATTTGACTCCTTAATTTTTATCCCCCTCTACCCCTGCCGCACCGCCCCCCCTCCCCAATTATACCTTTGAGATAATTTAATTCACCAATTCAAATACCTGTGAGGGTGAGTCACATTTCTTGAACTCATACACTAATATTAAATGGAGATGAATTTGACCCCATAATGGTAATTAAAATAACTGACACAAAAACATACCTAGTAACTCAAAGACCTCTTGGGAAAGGATTTTGTGTGTTTATCTAAATAATTATAAAATAGAAAAGACTCATTGTAACAAATTACTGACTTAATGGGTCTCCTACCATAGTTTTTGGATCACATCTAGGGGATCATCATAATTAGAAAATGTTCAATATTCCACTACAAGCCCATAGTACAATGAAAATTATAGAAGCTCAACTATGGAAATAGAAGTAAAATTATCATCATGGAACTTTGGAACTGATGGTAATGATTTATAAATAATTATTAGGCTCTTGCATAATAAGTGGAGTTTCATCCACATTTTTTGAATTGATGTAACATTAATATTAATTATTAGGAGAAACAAGTGGTGGTGGTATAATAGTAGGCATACACATTGGAATAGATGGTATCTTTTGAACATATATGTCAGACTATTTCAAATTTTTATCATATTTCTAAGCCCAAAATTTTTTTTGGTTGCTTCTAGCTTTTTTAACACCATTGTAACAAAATCAATTTATTTATTACAGTCACTAAGACAAAACTTGATCACCCACAATTGTGCTCCTTATGCAGTGAATATAGATGCCCCCTGAGTGAAACCAAGGGAGTTGCAATTTTGACATAGTGATTATGATAATGATTTAAAAGTAATAGGCTCTTGCATAGTAAGTGGAGTTTCATAAAAAAAAATTGAAGATGTAACTAACATAAATTTAAAAAAATTATACCTTTAAGATAATTTAATTCACCAATTTAAATACCTATGAGGGTGAGTCATCTTTCTTGAACTTACAAACTAGTAATATTTAGAGATGAATTCAACCCTATAATGGTAATGTAATAAGTGATATAAAATAATACCTAGTAAATCAAAGACCTCTTGGGAAAGGAATTTGTGTGGTTATCTAATTAATTATAAAATAGCAACAGACTCGTCGTAAAAAAATATTGACTTGATGGGTCTCCTACCATGGGTTTTGGATCGCATCCAGGGGATCATCAGAATTAGAAAATGTTCAATAATCTGCTACAAGACCATAGTACAATGAAAATTATAGAAGTTAAAATATGGAAATAGAAGTAAAATTATCATCATGGAACTTTGGAACTAATGGTAATGATTTAGAAATAATTATTAGGATCTTACATAATAAGTGGAGTTTCTTCCACATTTTTTGATGTAAAATTATTATTAATTATTAGGAGAAACAAGTGGTGGTGGTATAATATTAGGCATACACATTGGAATAGATGGTGTCTTTCAAACATATATGTTGAAACACTTAAAATTTTTATTGTATTTCTAAACCCAAAATTCTTCTTGATCGCTTCTAATTTTTTTAATATCATTGTAACAAAAGCAATTTCTCCATTGCAATCACCAAGACAAAACCTAATCACCCATAATTTTGTTCCTTGTGCAATGAATATATATGCCCCCTAATCAAAACCATGGGAGTTACATTTTTGACATAGTCTAGATTGTGTTAATGATTTAGAAATAATAGGCTTTGGCATAATAAGTGGAGTTTCATCCACATTTTTTGAAGATGTAACACAAGCGAATTATCTAATAGGGATTTGAATCCTTAATTTTTAGCCCCCGCCCCCCACCTCAGAATTATATCTTTGAGACAATTTAATTCACCAATTCAAATACTTGTGAGGGAGAGTCACCTTTATTGAACTTACAAACTA
Organism: Torreya grandis; assembly: GCA_037957365.1. Taxonomy (NCBI): domain Eukaryota; kingdom Viridiplantae; phylum Streptophyta; class Pinopsida; order Cupressales; family Taxaceae; genus Torreya; species Torreya grandis. The sequence goes on along the minus strand of JARHVA010002303.1, from coordinate 2,337,277 downwards.
ATATTTGGAGATGAATTTGACCCCATAATGGTACTAGAATTAAAATAAGTGACACAAAATCAAACTTAGTAACTCAAAGACCTCTTGGAAAAGGATTTTGTGTGCTTATCTATTTAAATATAAACTATTAACTGACTCATCACAAAAAATTACACTTAATGGGTCTCCCACCATGGGTTTTTGGATCACATCCAAGGGATCATCAGAATTAAAAAATGTTCAATAATCCACTACAAGACCAATTAGTAGAATAAAAAATATATAAGTTCAAATATGGCCAAATATAAGTAAAATTATCATCATGAAACTTTGGAACTAATAGTAATTATTTAGAAATAATTATTAGGCTCTTGCATAATAAGTGGAGTTTCATCCACATTTTTAAAATTGATGTAATATTAATTATTAGGATAAACAAGTGGTGGTGTTATAATAGTAGCCCAAAATTCTTCTTCGTCACTTCTAATTTTTTTAATGACAATGTTGTAACAAAAGAAATTTCTCCATTGCAATCACTAAGACAAAACTTGATCACCCACAATTATGCTTCTTATCCAAGGAATATAGATGCCTCTAATCGAAACCAAGAGATTTACAATTTTAACGTAGAGATCAATGTGTTAAGGATTTAGAAATAATAGGCTCTTGTATAATAAGTGGAGTTTCATCCACATTTTTGAAGATGTAACATAATAAAATTGTCTAATAGGGATTTGACTCCTTAATTTTTAAGATGAACTTATTTTGACATAATTTAGTTGTCAATTTACAGTCTTTTACTTCACATAACCCCTCTTACTCCCACACACAAAACTTATATTAGTTATTAAATAAATATAATTAAAATATTATTAATATAATATAATAATATCATTATTAATATTTTTATATATTAAACTAATTTATTATATATATATATAGATCATTACGGGGTTTAAGAAAGAGTTTTACAAAGTATGGCACAATTCCAACCAAAAGACTAGAAAAATCCAAACCAGTACCAAATCAATTAAGAGCACATCATCCATATCAGTCAGGAACATGATTTCCTGATATCTTGCTTGCACTCTCTATGTTGCACCCAACCAAACATAACATAACACACTATAATTGACAATACATGAGCATAAGACTTAAATAATGAAGTGGAAATAAAATTAAAAGTGCAAGGTAAGCCTCTAGGCTTGATCATGCCATGGGATGCCATCAATCCAACCAATAATTATACCCTCCATTATTCATTAATGTCAATCTGCCATCAGAATCCCTTCATATCTAATGAGAATCTTATGCACAATAGTTTAAATTAAAGATTAAATCTATCAAACATTAATAATCAATGGACATTAAATTAAAATAATCATATTCATTATGAATTGGATATGTATTGAAGTGATTTGAAAATCATCATTTATAGGGCCAAATCACATGACAATGTAATAAAATCAATAATCACATTTAAAACTTCATCGATGAAGATTAAAGAAATTATAATATTATAACTATATATTATTATTAATCGTAGGGAAATAATATTTAAATTTTAACAAAATTAAATGAATTTTTATGCCATATAATGCCACATAACATCAAAAATGTGGTAAATGCAATCATAGGTATACATTTAAAACTCTATGGCACTTCACCATGTGCTAGCAGATGAGGTCAATTACTTTGAAGAGAAAATATATCAAACATTATTATGAATATAAGTAATTAAATCAAAATTTTCAATCACATATCACCATATTTGTCATGTCAAGCATTAAAGTATGTGAATTATTAATTTTCACTAGCCCTTTGAACTTGGTTATAAAAATTCTATGAACTGACTTAGATTACATACAAATTATATAAAGGAATTAAGTCTGTTATACTTTTATACAAAATGACAATCAAATTTTAGTTAATGATTACATATTTTGACCTCCAATTTAAATTAATGATAATTTTTTTTTTTAAAGATTTAAATTAAGATAAAGTACAAATGACTATCTGTCTCGATGAGTTTATTTCTCCACTCACATCCTTTGGTTTATTTCTCTAGTTTATAAGATTAGAATGATAATTTTCTCACTAACTTCAATTTTGAAGTATGAGTGTGAGATGTGTTTATTGGTGTTTCTAACTATAGGTGCCACAAAGTGAACTAGAGATGTGTTCATCAGTTCTCACAGATAAGACTATTTGGTGTTTTTTGACTCATGTATACCATGGCCTTGTTCATTATTTTTTGGTAACAAATAGTTACTAAGATTCATGTGTTTGATGCACCTATTTACAAAATCAAGAATACAATGAAAGATAACCAGTAATTCTAATGGACTAGGAGTAGTGAAAGTTAGTGTTTTTCATTTTTCAACCTTAGCAGGTGCACCTACGGATATGATTAGATGCTTTGTATGTGCCCTTGTGGCATTTTATATTCTATTATCAATCTATGAGGATGTGATGTTCTATGCTATTTGGAGTGGAAAATTATCTTTGTCTACTATTTATTTTCTTATGCTTCTATAGTTTTGGTTTTTTCTCACATAATAGACTATAGTTAATGCTTTATGCTCCTTTATGGTATGTGATGCTTCAGGATCAAATATATTTTTAAAAATAAAAAGGCTTTTGACAAGATAGTTTGGGTTCATATCTAATTATGGTGGTGTTTCTAATTGGATTGGATGTAAACCAATTATGGTGCTCTATGCTCTAATAATGCATTGGAATAGATGGTGTCTTTGGAACATATATGTCCACTTCAGTTTTGACATAGAGATTACATGCTAAGAGTATATCTCTTTACATGCAAGTCATCATAGACTAAATCATTGCATGGTGATTCAAATCTTGATTGGTCTGTACCCACAATTATCTTTAAATATGAACTTAATTAATATTTTGACATTGTCAAGGGTTTATAATTATTAGGTTTAACTATCAATTATAATTTTACCCCTCTCACCAATACATATATACATACATTATGTGTCATGATATATGTGTGTGCATGTGTGAAGAGTTGTGCACATGGACAAGGGTGAGTGTGTAGTGAAGCAAAATAAATTTATAAATTCGTATATGTCTCCACATTTTTTATTCCCTCATATGTACATTAGAAAAATAAACCAAGTAAAACTTTACATATTTATTGGTTAAGTTGAAAGCATAAAAATTGATTTTATTTTATTAAAATCTATGTGGGCTGATAGAAGCTTAAGGCTGGCCTGGGAAACATCAAAGCCTATTGGGATACCAAGTATGATCAGGCCTAAGACACCCTTGAGTGCACTTTGGTATGACATTTTTTAGAATGTGCATATGGGATGAATGTGTGTGTGTGTGTGTGTGTGTGTGTGTGTGTGTGTGTGTGTGTGTGTGTGTGTGTGTGTAAATATTAAAGTGCACTAGAAGATTTTGAAGAAGATTCCATATCTAATTTTTGTTCAACATTTATTATATAAAATTAAAAGTAACCAAACACATTTTGACAAGTAAGACTAAATTATTGATACTCTTATAAACAAATATTGGTACTCCAAAGATTAAGTTTTGGTCATAGGTTTAAAAAATGCATGTTATGACCTCTCATGATAAAATCAGTTATATCGTAAAATGTATAATGTGTTAGAGCTTAGAACCTTAGTTATAAGTAGTTAAGATGACATATTAAAATTTTCAAAATCTAATGTGATGTTGTGGCACCTTAATTTGATGTCAAAATTTAGGGTGCATGGCTACTGGGACCTTTCTCCTATATTGAAATATATAATATATAATTATAATTTAATTTATAAGTTATATTAACATATATATTATGTAATAATAATAAAATATATTAAGAACTAATATATGATATTATAATATATATTTTTATTATATATTTTGATATAATATTTATAAATATCATTTTAATATATTTAATATAACACTCACCTTTAATTCAACTTGAATACTTGAGGTGCATTTGCATTCTGAAATAGGCAAGAGTCCTTAATGAACTAATGTGAAATTCAAATTTACTTTACAAAATAGGGTCTGTATAATTTTCAAATATTTTAAAGAGGAACAAAAACTTCCGAACATGTCTGACCAGATATATATTTCTTATTCCTACATATTCTTAGTTTTTTTTAACATACACTATATAACATTGACAGATCAAAATGGAGTAGTTTATAGAGTGTTGAATCATTGACCATATTTAGTACTATCATTTCTGTAGATCCTTATTTTCAAGTATTAAATCTTAATAGTGTTTAGTATTATTTTTTACTCTATCTAAAATGTGCAAAAATCCTTATTTTTAAGTATTAAATCCTAATAGTGTTCAATATTTTTTTTACTCTATCTAAAATGTGTGATTCATTTGTGTTTACTTGGCCCTTTCATTCATTGTTTAACACCTTAATATGTTACGAAATCATTAAGATTAAGATAATCTACTTGGATTATTGTAATATTTTTTGCCCTATTGGAGCATGCCCAGTTATGATGTCAGTGAGCCTTCAGCTAAAGAAGCATGCACATGTCTATTGTTTGGTAAAATAGGCTTTTCAAATTGTAACACTAAATTTCTATTATTCCAAAATTAATGCTTTATTTGTATATACTTCAATCATTTTTTAATAAAAAATAGTACAATTTTTAAGAATGTGTGTCAAGCTCAAGGAGGCCCTAGGCTGGCCTAGGTAGCATTGATCCTATTGTAAATCCCATTTCAAAAGTAAAAGAGGTAAAAGGAGTCAAGTTGGAATATAAGACAAAAATGGGTAGACTCCAAGTCTAGTTGTAATTCAATATGGGTAGACTCCTTGTTTGGTTTAAATTCTATGTAAAATAGTTTCACAATAATTACTTTGCACCTTTTTTGATCATCTTCTTCATCTAGTGAAAAATAAACAATTCTGTAGATTTAGCCAATAAATTATTTAGTTCAAATATCCTTCCTTCTAAATGAATAAGCATGAATAGGTACTCAAAATTCAACTCAATTGTGCATAAAGTGGTGAGCCATTACAATCCAAAAAAATATTAGTCCCATCTATGATAATAGAAAACATAAGATAATATAATAGGTAGTCTCCCATAGCTTTATACCATGGAATTTACCATAACAATTGACTATACCCCACCTATAATTAGGATTTCAAATTCTAGAGCTAGGTAAATGAAATAGTCCAATTGAGTAGCCAACTTACTGTTGATAAATTTATGTGTGCTCCAAGAGTAAATAAATATAGTGGACTTTTATTTCTTGAGGAAACCAACCACATTAATATTTGGAGGAGTAGTAATACCTAAAATTGCATGATAGGAAATAGTCATTTGAGAATATTCAGATTCATCCAAAGGTCCTTCCAGACTGTTGATGTGTGTTTGTGTCAAGGATTTAATGCAAACATCATAATAACATTTCTTAGATTATAGGGACAACATGAATATGGTAATGACACCTTGCTTCACCTAGTTTTGTCGGAGAGTGTTGATACCTCTAAATGCACCATAGGGTTCCTTAGTGTTCAAAGAACACTTCTCATTTTAGAATTCTAAGAATTTAGAGCATGAGTAGTAGGTTGTGGTAACTTGATGTCACCTATGGTGAAATAGTGACAGAGATATGTTTTATTGTCCCACAAATTTATATTGAGTGATAGTTGGGAGCCATTTTGGTCCATTATTCATGATTTATAGATAATATATGTTAATACTTAGTGAATTATGAATCATATTTATAATTAACTTTAAACTAAAGAGGTCTTGTATAAAAAAAGAGAAAAGAAAAGGATAAGGTATAAAAAAACAAGTGATTGCTAACCTCAATCTTGAACATAATGACAAAGTGTCAACTGTAACTGAGTATGCATTCAAACTAGTATGCAATGTAAAATAGCTTGAGCTTAGATCACACTATGTATCAGGCAAGCTTCAAAGATGATATAAAGAACCATAGGTAAGAACCAGATCTACTTTAAAGATTTAATACCATGATCAAATAACATGAGCACATTTGAGTATAGAGAGAAATGAAATGAAGCAAAACCTAAGATCATTCAAATAATCTAGTGCATGCACAAATTAGAATCCCTGTGATTTAGAAAATGTAGCTCAAAATTTAAAGACGCTATTTAAATTAAAGATTTAAGTTAAGAATTGAGAGAAAATCTTATATAGAAATTAACATATCAAGCATGGACAATATTTTCCAAATTCCTTGATTCTATTAAATGATTCAAGTGTACAAAAGTCTTACTCAAAATTATCTCCCCTTTTATAATTTGTAATGCATGCCTTTTATAGAGAGATAAGGAAATGGAGTGATCAATTATAACACATAGTGTATAAAAGTTAAGGACAACCATCCTTCAAAACAATTATAGAATACACTTGCTCTCTATACTAAATTGACCTAAAATAATATGCTAATAGAATAGCATATGTTTTTAAACTGAAATATTCAATTTCAAAATTTATAGAATATTGTTTTAATCAACTGGTAGGGCCTCTGGCTCTTGTTATTAGAGGATGCTTGTGGCTTTTTAAGGTTGTTCATCCACTAGTGCTAGATCCACAACATGCTTCATGATGTGCTCATTTTCTTGGTCTACCAAGTCTCCAAGCTCCCTATCATTTATAATCATGGCCTCTTTAATGCTTTTAGCTTTGTTCATTCTTTCTCTAGCATTGAAGATCATGCCCAAGATCATGTTGTTATCTACTCTAGATTGGAATTGGCTCTTATCCTTGATCTCTTGCACTACCAGAGTATCCCTATGCTTGAACTCTTCATCATTTATAATTCCAAGAGTAGTAGGTTGTATAGGCTCCGTAAGCATAGTTTCAAGAAATTGCTTAATTCTTGTAATCAGCTCCTTATCATCCTCTAGGAGCCTTTCTACCTTATTATGCCATTCACTTAAGCTTTAGACATTGGCAACCACAATCCATAAGATTATGCTTAAGTGCCCTAGATTGATGGTCTTAAAACTTGGGATTCATTTCCTCACTTGGATGTTGTAGAGATCAACTATTTTATCTTCAAAGTCTTTCCATTGAGTGACTAGACTCTTAGCCAATGCACTTTACTGCTCCAGTGCACTCTACCTCAACTTCATTGCCTTGAGTGCCTCAAACATGTCATAGAGTGAGTCTTTTGACATTGTATTCATAGCCTTAGGTACTGAGAGGATAGCCTATGTTTATAGGTTTTCCTTCTCCTTTTTTATGTTATAAATCCTCAGTTTCATCCCTTTGATCCTTGCCTTACCTTATTTTGATTGGGCTTCAATCAGGCTCTTAACATCCTCTTCATGGATTATAGCCTCACCACACTATTTCCCACCAATTAGGGTTAACCCTAAAAATTATTCCACCTTTTGGAAGATGAATTATTCTTCTCCCACCATGACCTTCTTGGTGGTAAATCTTTCTAATCCAGATTTCTCTTGATTGGATTTGATAGTGGTGGTTGAGCTTGTGAATTTTAGAGGTTATGAGACATCTACATTTATAATTTTTGATGCCTGTAGAGCATCCATCTTCTTGATTTCAGGTCCTTTGGTGATCATGATTCTTCTTTCTTCTTGTTCCTTCACTATAAATCTAATCCATGGCTTCATATCTTCATGTACCTCAATATTAGCCACTCTAATCATTTCCTGTGAATGGGAAAGAGAAGAAATCTTTTGTAGTTTCCCATAGATGAAACAGTTGGGATATTTTAAGTTTGGTTCCTTTTTAAAATATATCACCACTTATGTTTCAATGGGAAAAGTTTAAAAACTCCTTGAGATGTGAGTGCCTAAACATACAAGGTAAAATTTAGGACACATGGTAGGCTTTTGAATTTTTTTTAGTATCAGGCCCCTTTTGAGATTGTATCACCCAATGAGTAAGGATCTGAAGGTCTCTGGAAGCCCAAACTCCTAAGGTAATAACATGAATCACTCTTACATCTCAAGGAATCCTAGGAGGAATTACAATAATGCACTAATAGAGTTAATAAGTGAGGAGGTGTGAAAACTCTTAAGGACCCAAAAAGGTGCCATAAGGTAAATCTTGCTTAGGTGGATCCATGTGTTACAAAAAGGAGATGCTAGCACACTTCCCTCCATTTTTAAAATATGATTAAGTAATTAAAGTGGTGGTTAGTGATTATTCATTCCACTTTAAGGCATTAATGATGACCCTAATCTTAAAAAATACAAGGGATTATAACTAAGCTTTTCTCTTCATTTGACCTCACCCTTTGCATTCAAAGCTAATATTTGTGATTTCAAGTGATTTGTGTGCCAAAACAATGTGTAGCATGAGAATAGTGATTGCAATTAATTCTTCATAGTTTCTTCCAACTTCAATTTCATATAGTCCTTGGAGATGCTAGTAAGTCTTCTTCTATTCTCTTGTACTATGCTTTTTAGGGAGTTAGAAGGTATTTAGAGGGTAATTAGGGAGAAGGGGTCAAATTTCCATTTTAAAGTATCACACTAGTGAGTTTAAGAAAATGGCACATCTTTAACTTCATTAAGGGGAAACATTACTTATCTCCTTCATGGGATTTGAGACACAAATGTTCAAGGGTTAGACTTCATAGCTTTGTTATGAGTTTTACAAAAGTTAAAACCTCCCCCAATTTTCACTAACCTCAACATGAGCTACATGGTCCCTGTGGTGGCATTTCCTCTAGCCACCCCATATCCTGAGTTAGTTATTGCTTGTGCCCAAGTTTATCAACTAGATGTTATAACTATTATGGATGGGAGCTAGTTAGTTGTGTGTTCATTTACCCTTGAGGCCCTCATCACCATGCTCAAAATTCTAACCTAAATAGATAATGTTACACTTACTTTGGAGAAGTATTGACAGTACACTGAGGAAAAGGACATAATGCTATGGGACATTGTGAATTCCTTTTAGCTTGCTAGAAAGAGGAAAAAGGTCTCTAGAATATCAAGGAGTCTAAAATTGACTGAATTTAGTGAGTTGTCTCAATACATTATTGCCATGGCAACCCGAATATATGGAGTACCCACTAAAAAAAAGTTTGAACCATGGATGTTATTGATCCTAATTTGTGTGTTGGAAGGAAATAAGAAATTGGACTGGGAAACCATTTTGAGTGATAACTTGAATAATCAAATGATGTAGTTCTAAAGTATAATTTTTTTCAAATGAAGCATTTGTAGGTACCTTCTACATGTCTTCTTATTTAATGTATAGTTTGGTGCATGATAGGACCTTATAAGGGCTCACCAAGAACCCTTCAGGAATGAGGATATATGAAGTGTACCCAAAGATTACTTTAGAGGGGTTCAAAAATAATTTCTACAAAGTTCACAGTTACATTTTTAATATTGTGATGAGTGTCATTTTCCCACTAAATAGCCTCAACAAAATGACTAAGGTGGTTAGGAATGCAATTGATAAATATGGTGCATCATACATTTATTTTAGGAATTTCACATATATCAAGGTCAGTGGTTATAGAGGATATCTATATAATTTTCCAAGGTATATGGATTGCAAAGTTTTAGTAATGAAGTTGAGCAGGTAGACGGTGCATCTGCATGAGTTGATTACTACTAATAAAATTAACAATCCTTTCAAATTTCTAGTTGAGATAGGATACTACACTTGTCCTTATATTTTCAAAGCTAAAGGATTGGAGTAATAAATAGGCAATTATAGTATTGAAAAGATGCCACCTAGGCCAAATTATGATATTAGATGGTTAGTAAATATAGCGATAAATGTAATCTTACATCAGCCACACTATGAAGATATGTGGTCAGATTTCACCACTAAATAAGATATTAGAAAAATTAACTTCATGAGGTTGATGACCTAGGAGGTCCTTGCATACAAAGTTGTCCCTATCCCCAAGGACATGTCAGACAACAAAATCACACTAGATAGTGTGTATAATGATACCAATGTTGAGGCTCAACCCTTATCACAAGTATATTTCAATATCATGGAAGATGACTCCATTGCATGAAGGGCTTCTTAGACCATGAGTATAACCTTTAGGTGGTTCAAAGAACAAGGGGTTAACCTAGGTGCCTATGATACCCCTACCCTCCAAGAGCTTAGACAAATCAAAGAGTTGAAGGGTTTTATTCCAACATACACTGGTGATCCTTCATCTCTAATGACACCAATATAAGGCTAAGGGAAATTCAAGCTTGGTGATATTGACTTCACCAAAACAATAGATACATAATCATTAATAGATACCCAATCCAAATCAAGATTTTCATTTTCAAAATTGACACGTATAGCACAAAGTTGGGACAAGAATATAATAGAGGAAGTGTTATTAGCCAATGTTACTCCCATATCTATCATAGTTGAGGGAGCTCCCACAATACCAGTAGTTCCAGTTATCTCCCCACTTGATTCACTTGCATGACAACTAGAAGTTGACCCTTCTCCAAGGGCCTTTACAAAAATAAGGGGCTCAAAGGAAGAGCTAGAGCAACCTAAAAAAAAGAGGCCAAAGAAAGTGTTACAACCTTTGGCTGAGAGTCCTAAGAAGAGGAAGGAGGTTGCATTCAAAGACGTACCTTATAAAGAAGCCTTTGTGAATAAAATAGAAGATAAATCCTTATATGCCCAAAAATTAAAAGACATGAGTGATAATGAGAGTTTAGATGATAACAAGCCTATTACTAAGATGATAAAAAGGTAATGTGTGTTCAATCCCCCTTAGGTAAATATGGAGAAAATAAATCCAAGGGAAAGGCCACAAACCCCAATCAAGGCCTCAGTGGAGGGGTTATCTGCTGAATAAGATCCCTCAAGATTAAAGGATAGAGGTGATGAGGAAAATGTCTTAACCTCAAATAACCCTCTATCTTTTGAATATGTGGTATGAGTTGGGCTCAAGGAAGCTACATAGGCACAAGTTCTTTTTGAAAAATAAATAATCTCATTAGACACATAGGCATTTATAGAGAATGTTATTACCCAACTTTCAAACCAAGAAAACTACGGTAAAGTTGGGAATGTACAAGAATTCAAGGTTAAAAATGAAGAGCTAATGCAAAGTGAGTATGTTCTCACTGGTAGTGAAAAGGTGGAGGTATAGAGAGAAATTCAAATATATGTTACAGTAGATATCAGAGTAGTATCATATGTTCCTTCCACTCCAATGGTGTCAAGCTCCACACTAAAGGGAAATGTTAGTATTGGAGAGGATGGGGGATCAAGTATACAAATAGGTACCCCTAGCCCTTCAAAAGTAAATAAAGAAGTAAATAAATTATATAGAACTATTGAGGTAGGACTTTATAGAGGTACTACTTTGATAGAAGTACCCTAAGGGCTTCTCCCCTATATTAAGGTACATGATCCTGCTGAGCATAGAAATGTTGAAGCCATGATTGGTGTAGAGTTGCCTAAGGGTTATGAGGAGAACACCATAGATTCTTCCATCTAGGTTGCCTAACCAAATGCAAAAGACAAATTGGTTATGGAAACTTCTAATCAATCTATGGAGTAGGGGAGTTTCATCGATAAATTTCTCTTAGGGTCCCAACAATCTAGGATAAATTTTGAAGTCCTGGAATAGATAGAGCTAGGCAAAAAAGGGGAACAAGAAGTTGAAAAGAAAGATGTTGAGTTAGCAAGTGATGAGGAGATCAAGTAGATTGTGATATTCTCATAGCCTACTCTAGTTACACTCCCCTTAAGCCATATTTTGGTGACACCACCATTCAATGCATTGAGGTTAGCATCAAGGTCCATTAATCCAATGGGATTCTAGACCATACCTATTCTTTGGGTCAAAGAGTAGGTAAAGGAGAAAAAGAGTATCTCAAATAAAGTTGGGCACATAGATGTAGTAAAGATCACCCAGGTGTACAAGGATAAGCCCCCCAAGAAAGCCAAAATTCTCTCATAAACCACTTTCACTGAGATAGGGGAAAGAACATAGGAAATATCCATTCCTCCACTAGGAGCTATAAAAAAGGGTGTTCCCCTCAAGATCTACACAGTGTATACACATGATTTGGAGGAGACATCAAGGAATGAAATAAAACATAGCTCACAAATCCTGACAAGTATGGTGGTACACAAAATGGACAAAGATAAAGCTTTAATGAAGGGTTTAAAGGTGTAGAACTAGGCCATGATCCAGTAATTAGAAAAACTAGTGAGTGAGCCTAAGGCAATAACCCTAACTACTAGCAAGTCCCTAGTTACTCCTATATTTTTCTTAAGTTCACTTTATTTTGGCCACAATGAGGATTTGAAAATTAGGGGTTGGGCCATGAAATATTGGCAAAAATATTTGAGCACCTAGGCCGAAGAAGTAATCCACTCAGTACTAAAATGTCTAGATGACATATTAAACAAGCAAGGAGAGTGTGGCCCCCTAGTATTCATGTATGACTTAGACATCAAGAATTGGGAGAAACTCAAGCTAAAGTCAGATGAGATTTGTACTATAATAATATACATTTTAATAGTATAAAATATCATCTCCTCAAATGATCATAAATAGCCTAAAGAGTATTTGCTAGTGGTCAAGCATTAGTTGGTGGTGCTTAAGGAAGGTGTTTTTGATTTAGAAGGAGAAGAACAGTCCCTCGACCCTACAAAGATGGAGATTAAAGCCAACCTAAGGAAGATGGTTAATATTTATAGTGCATGTGACATGATGGAGGAGGCATTAAATGATGCCCTAAAATCCCTCATTGATGCACATCAAGGAGCCTTCAGCATACAGAAGATCAGAGAGTTGGTATCACTAGAAAAATCATGTGACAAATTAAAAGCATTAGTTAGGAAAAGGTAGGTAATGCTCCAAAATATCTCTAATTAGCTTGGAGAATATAGCATTAAATTCAAATACTAAGCTGGCCCAAACCAAAAGATTCTTACCACTATAATTGAAGGGTACAATGCATACAAAAATAGGTTGGCAAAGGACTCGATCATTAGCATTGATTTTAAAAAGTGACAGAATAATTCTATTTCTTTTAAGCTAGTGTCATATCATTCCTCTCTTCTTTTCTTCTCCCTCTATGATTTTCATCTTTTCTCATTTACTATCAGGAAACCACTATACTTTTCCCATTAATGGCACACCCCTTTTAGAAGTTGGTTTTTTACTTAAGAAAGGGATGTTTCTATTTGTTGAATAAGTGGACAAAGGTTTGTTTTGTCCCTTGTGGGACTGCTCTCCATGTGTATAAATAAAATATTTTGTCAAAGTGGAGTATCAAGCTTGTCATCATCATAGAGGCATGAGCATAATCTAAGGAATCATGTTTGTTACACTATTGAACAAACTCTAGGCCCATGAAAGAATTTTCTAGCTGGAGCATCTTCAAGAATATGATAGGCATATCTAGAATTATATAAGTAAAGGGAGTGTCTCCTTTTATAATGGCTGATCAATTTTTGAGTCAAGAGATATAGCCTCAAAGAGCTTGTTCATGTGTAATTTTATCTAGTGTCAAAGTGATTTCTTTTGTAAAATCATTGGCAAGCTTTGAGAGCATTTTATGATGCATCCCTTGTTACAAAGCTTGCTTGCATAGTGGTAGACTATATGTTATTCAGAACAATAATGTATATAGTTTAATTGCAAAAGATTAATGAAATTTACTCAAGGTTTTGATTCTCTTCCTATAATTAAATTACATTACTTAATTTCCCTTTATTAGTTGATTGGTTATCATAGATGTTTATCTATATGGTATTCATGTAGAAGATATCTATGGATTATAAAATCCTTTCTACTTTTATGAATTTGAGAATGGGATATTGAAAGCCTTTTTCAAGGGTAGTCCTAGGCTCATGGATTTAATGGGAAAGAATTCTTGAAGGGTACTGTTGATGCAGTGGATTGCACCCTTGGCAGGAGGCCAAGCTCTTGCCTTCCACACATCAAAATGGAAACTCCCCTCTTGCCTGTGGGGACAGAAAAATTGGGGGGAGAGTCTCCAGATAAGGGCTATCTCCCTTTGATGCATCTAAGTTATTACAGTAAGTGATAATACACACACACACACACACACACACACACATATAATGTGGGGGGATGAAAAGGGATAAGGATTACAGGAAAACAAAACCTAATCTAAAAGGGTGATGCACCAAATAAGTTCAACCTACTCACACTCACGCTCTAAACCATAAGAACACATACATACACTTTAACCAGTAAAAGGACTAGACTGTAGGAAGCTTGATAGGGAGGCTTTAATGGAACACATAAAAAAGGGACTTACCATAGGCACTATAATAAAAATCACACTATCTAATAACCTCCTTCTTCCTCTACGCTCCAGGTATAGCTCTTCTTGTCACCTATAGGAATAGTGCCTTGTAGATACCAAATGCGTTGGTGTTAACCTTGTGAAAGCATTAGGAAGCAATGACTGAACACAAGACTAACACTCAGACACACTCAGAGATATCTAGCTAGAATAGAGGTAAAATTGCATTTCTTATTGATTCTAGGTGAAAAAATAGTAGGGCTTCACCTTACAATATGAGAGATAGATCCTTTTCAAAATGAGAAGTTTATAATATATAGAGGAAGAAAAGATGCCTTTTGGCACCCTTTTTTACAAGTGACCTATGTGCGCTTTGAGCATTGGGAAGAGGAATCCGCTTGAAATATAAATGCAGTGTCGGCTCTAGTTCTGACTTTAGGCATTTAAAAGCATGGGCTGCACCATTTCCCCACAAATAAGACTGCTGCTTTGAAAGCACCTATGTAGCCTGTCTGCTCATCAATGTAAAGTGAAGAAAAATGGGTTACACTGTTCACTATTTGTGCCTCTTGATGATCAATTTGTAGACATTGTGTCAACCACTGGAGTAACTCCTTGAGTCGACACTTTTCTCTGTCACTTAGACTATTTTGTCCATTTTTGCACTTGGTTCTTTTGCCCCTTCCTGGCTTTTTCTTTCTTCTAGCCTTAAGCCATTTGAATTTATTCAAGTTTGCACTTAAGTTTGCGAAGATCAATGGCTACTTTATTGCCTCAACTTTGATGTTCTCAAGTCTGTCATCCTTCTTAGCAATTTTTTTGTGCCTTTCTTGCTTGCCTTGGCTGTTTTCTACTAATTTCAATAAGTGATACATGGCGTGTTCCACCGTGAAATAGGCAGGACACATGGCAGCATCCACTTTCTTTAGTAGTTCATCTGGGGGCTCATTACAGTCTTTACTAAACAAAAGGGAGAGGCCACAGATGTTGACACCTATCAGCTTCCACCAATCTTTGTAGGGGACACGTGGCACATTCCACTACTTTTTTAAAAGCTTTATATTTCACTCGAGAGTCCCATAGAAGATGACACATGGAAACTTTTGATAAGCTCTAGAAATAGTATTAAAAGCATTTGGGACTCACTCAGATTTATGCAGACAATGACACTTGGCTCATTTCTCTTACTTTAGAAACAAAGCCCCCCAGGGCCCACCACAAACTTTACCCAACAATGAAATAAAATGAAGAACTGCGGATGTTGACATTTGGTAGCCTCCACTGAGTCTCACTAGGGACACATGGTGCTTTCTGCTATATTTAGAGAGACACACTAAAACTTTTGCAATTGCCACTTGGTGCCCTTTACGTGCTTTTGAAAAAAAAAATCTTGAAAGAAGCCCTATTTGAAACTCATAGGAACCTGAAATGTGGATGTCGACACTTGTCACACTTTGTTGAAGTATAAAGGGGCACGTGGCATGGCTCAAGAGATGACACTTAGCAGCTTCTACATGACTCTAAGAGACACTATACAGATCAACAGTTATTTCATCCACATGAATTTGAACAAGTTGTTGAACTAAAGTGATGAACTGTCTAAATGCTTGGGGCATGTTTCCTATCTGCAAAGTCTATTGAAACTTCTAGACTTGTGTAGGATCAAAAGGGAAACTAGCTAAAAAAGGCAGGAAAAGAAAGGGTCCAATTTTTTGGGCTTGTTAGACCAAAAAATGGTCAATAAATTGGCAACTCCCAGGGGAAGCATGCCTGCTATGCTTAGAAACCAGTTGCCTTAAAGTCCATTGGGTACAGAGTGAGAATGTACCTTTGAAAAGTTAGCGATAGCCTTGAGATGTCCAAGAATCAATCATGAAATTTTACCTCAAAAGGAAATGAAACACACAAAACGAAGAAAAACTACTGATGTGCATAAAAGGCACTTATGGAAAATAGGAAAAAATCAAGGAAAATATATACATGATGGGAGAGGGGCTTAGTGATAATGATTAAAATGTATCCCATTAACTAGGATATACAATTCTTCACCATCCAACCTAGAGAGCTAGAATGCATTATGTTGCTTACACTGAGTGATGACGTATGGACGACTGCATAAAGCATCAAACTTTGCATGCTTTCCAAGCTTAGCTCAGTCCTCATCCTATTTCAAGACAATGTCTCCTTTAGAGAAACCTTTTGATGAAGATTTCTTGTTGAAGTGTCTCTTTGTCTACTACTGGTGGGTGGTCATAAAAGCCATAGCCTGGTCTCTTATTTCTTGGAGCTGAATCAGCTCACATAGCCTAACCTCCATGCTATTACCTTCTAATTATAGCTAGCGAGCAAGGTCTAAGGTTGGCAACTCAAGTGAAATGGGAAGCCTAGCTTCCCTACTATATATGAGCGTGTACAACGAGTTACTAATTGCTCTCTTTGGGGTGACCCTATCTGCCCACAGGGTTGTTTTCAACTTGGCATGCCAAGTCCTCTAATTCTCTTCCATTGTTCACTTGATGATCCTGATCAGATTCTTATTGGTAGATTTGGCCAACCCATTCCCCTATGAGTAGTAATTGGATGAAGTGCTAAGATAGATACCATGTCTCTGCACCCATTCACTTTTTTTAGTTCCCAGAAAAGCTAATGTGTTATCTGAGATTATGGTTGTTAGAACCCCAAACCTTGCTACTAGGTCTTCATAAAAATCTAGAACTGCACTTTCATTTGCTTCCTTTAGAGCAATAGCCTCTACCCATCTTGTGAAATAATCCATGGTAGTCAGGACCCACTTGTGTCTAACACTAGAGGGAGGGTTAATCATCCCTATGAAGTCAAGGCCCCATTACATGAATGGCTACTCTACCTAAATAGGCTATAAAGGCATGACAACCAACCATTGCTCTCCATCAAAGAGTGTGCACTTCTCGTACTTTCATACCCAGGCATGGGTATCTCTGAACAGAGTAGGCTAGAAGTAACCATCTCTCATTATTTTTATAGGTGTAGCTCTAGGAGCAAAATGACTGCCAATTGGTCCATCATAGAACTCAGACAGTACTCTATCAGCTTGACTTGGGTCTAAGCACTTTAAAAGGACTCCTGAGAGATCCCTTCTAAATAGTACTCCATCAATCAGGACATAAGGGAGACACTAGAGTCTGAAATACCTCCTCTTGGTCCTATCAAGGCCTTACGAGCACTCACCAATGAGAAGGAAATGCCTCATGTCTGATGTCCAATCCTTCATGACAACTGGTTTTTCTATTGCAGTTGCATCATGAATTAGCAAACTGTCCTCTTTTTGCTACTTAAAGTCTGCATCAAGGTGCTCACATAGGCCTCCCCCTCTTACCAATTTGGTGATCTTGATATCCACATAATATTCCATCACCTTAGTGATCCACCTTGCTCTCTTTTCATTCAGGTCTCAATTGATCAAGAAATCCTTGATGCCGAGATGTGGAACCATGAGGTGGATTCTGCTATTAGACAGCATATGCCTAAATTTCTTTAGACTCTATATCACTGTAAGGACTTGGTTCTCTACATATGTGTATCTAACCTCAAAACCCTCTAGGCCTTGGCTAAAAAATGTAACTGGCTACTCAAGGTTATCACCATTTGCCTAGGTAAGCATGGTGGAGATTACCTCTTCATTGCCAAAATTGTAGAGGTTGAAATAATTGGTGAAGTCAGGGCTGATCAAAGTAGGAGCCCAGGCTATGGCCTGCTTGATTTCTTCAAAATTATCCCTTCTTTGTGATGTCCATGTGAACTCCTCACCCTTCCTCAACATAGAGGTCAATGACTTGACTACCTCCACAAAATTTGGGATAAATCTCTAGATGAAATTTATCTTGCTGAAGAAGCTTTGCAGGCACTTCTTGTGCTTAGGCAAGGACAACTCCAAGATGGAGTGAATTCTCTCTGGATCAATAGTTAAGCCTCCCTTAGAAATAATGTGGCTAAAGAGTTTCCCCTCATGGACAGTGAACACACATTTCTTCAGGTTAAGAGAGATGCTAAACTCTCTACACCTCTCAAAGATTTATCTGAGGTGTTTCATGTGTTGGCTCACCTCTTTGGAGAAGACTGTCACATCATCAAGATATACCAACATAGTGTTATTTATCAGGCCTTGAAAGGCCATATCCATCACTCGTTGGAAGGTGGCACTAGTATTAGACAGTCTGAATGGAATTTTCCTATAAGCAAATGTTCCCCATTTGGTAGTGAAGGCTATCTTGTGTTGGTCATAGTCTTGCACCAAAATCTGATTCTATCTTGAATACCCATCCAGGGGGGAGAAATGTTCATTACCTATCACCATTTGAAGGATTTGCTCCATGCTTGGGAGAGGATAGTGGTCTTTCAAAGAGACTCTGTTGAGGTCTCTGAAATCAATGCACAGTCTGATCTCCCCATTATTTTTTTAGACATGAATAAGAGTTGCCATCCAAGAGGAGTGTTTGATTGGAAATGTTATCCTAGACTCAATCAACTTGGCAAGTTTCTTCCACATGAGAGGCTCAATCATTGGGTTGATAGGCCTCTACTTCTGCATGATTGGCCTAGTGCTTTTTTCTAGCTCAATGGTATGTTGGGTTAGACTTGGGTCAAAACCTCTCAAATCACTATACTCCCAAGCAAAGATATCAGCAAACTCTTGGCATAACAAGATGAAGGCCTACCTTTCACGACATCAGTAGCTTATCTTTGAATATTTTAACCCTCTCATGGTGTTCCTCTTTCACTGTGATGCATGCCTTGTCTCTTTTCAACTAGTCATCTCCATTGAAGATAATCTCTAAAGTGACCAAACATTTAGGGAGCTTATTGTTCTTCAGTTGAACAATTTGGCTGCCATATTGTTACTGTAGCTTAACCTAGCTTTTTATAGCAAACTCAACTTATTCTTGCAAGAAGAGTGCTATTTTATAGTCACTATCAAAGACCTGCTAGTTGGTGATATTGTCGGGTACAGAGGGTTGGATCACTATCTTCAAGTGGTGTGAGTTATGGTCTCAGCATATTTCCCTAGGGATATCAAACTAGGCACCAACTGCTACCAGTCTATCTACTTGCTTGTTCTAATCTTTAGGAATGGAGGTAATATTGAAAGCAAAGAAATTTTCCATTAAGTCCCATACCCTATGTTTTTAGGACCTCAATAAAGAATTCTTTGTCAAATTTTGGCCTCTTACCTGATTGACAATCAGCTCACTATCACCAAAAACTTGCAGCTCTTTGATTCCTCTTTTCCTTGCCCACTCTAAATTGTGGATGAGGGATTCATACTCCATGACATTACATGTGCAAGGAAATTGAAACCAAAAAGCTGAAAATAATTTTTCCTTTGAAGGAGAAACTAGCACCGCCCCACCACCAGCTCCCAACTTACTTCTTGAACCATCAAAGAATAGTTTCCATAGACCTAAGCTTTCTTGGCTCATTTTAATCAGATTTGGTACAAACGTACCCTCTTCATGCATGAAATAAATTCCAAGGCATGCCTCCTCTATGAATTTGTAAGGATCATGCTCAAAGTTGTCACTTCCCCATTCATCTAAGAGCAGGTCTATAACTCCTTCAAGGGCAAAGGATGGAGATTAATCTTCTTGGAATTCTTCTTGGTCAATAATGGCGTAGCTAAAATTTACCACTTTGAGTGAGTATGGTTCTAGATAATTTTTGTAGAGTGGCTTGGATTCAATCTTAACTTTAGTCCCATACTTGGTTCTAAAAACTAGATAAGACTAGTTCATTGCTAGGTAGCCTCCTATCTTGGATGTAAAATCCCTGGATAAGCACATAGCAAAGTAAGGAGGGACATCCGCCACTATCACATCATGAGGAACTAAGAAGGTCAGGTAAGCATGTAGTGTCAAGCTCAAACCTTTCACCACCCCAACTATCTTTGCTGGTGTTCCATCCAGCTGTAGGACTCCCTTAGTCATTTCTTTGTATTTCAACCTCAGCTTGTCGGCTATGCATTTGGGCATTACCGAGGTGCTTGATCCACTATCAATGATGTAATTATGCACTAATAAATCTCATATGACCAAGGAAAAATAAAAGGGTGGAACTTTTTCTTCTTTCCTAACTTGGCTTGAGGTGGAAGGCTGTCCATTCATCATCAAAACATTATTGGCTCTTATTGGAATAGCTTATTCATTCAGCTCATGCAATTCCTTTTGCAGCATGTCCTTTTACCCTAGTATTGACAATGAATCCCACAAGGAGATGCTCATGTGCAGCTTCTTCATCTAGTCAACCACATTGACATGAGGGTTGCCTTCCTTCAAATTTTCTTTGGGATTATTTACAGCCTGAGGTGGAGGCTGAGGAGCTGAAGATACAACCGGTGGTTTAAAGCTTGGGACATTTTGATTTACATGTGATGAAGAAGGTATTACTGACATTTGGGCAATAGCCTAAGCTTCTTCCATTGCTCTCCTTTTGAATCTTGTGTTGGTTGTGACATAATCACCTTAATTATCCATAGTACCCACGTAGTTGACTAAATAGAACTCACCTTCCAGGTGATTCATGAGAGTAGAGTTAGGCTGAGTTTGACTACTGCTCGTGCTGGGTTGCATTGAAGCCTCAAAACTTTAGAATTGGGTGGTTGCTTGATTGTCTTATACATTTAGGTAGTGACCCATCATTTCATATATATAAATAGCCTACTCTTAACCATATCCCATGGTTGAGCAACTGGACTATTCTTGTACCAGATTGTTTTGAGCAGGCACCATAGCCTTGGATGATGAAGGGGCGCCTAGATTGTAGCCTTAAAAAGGTCTAGTCTATGGAAACTGACCCTACCCTTGATTGTAATTTTGGAACGGGGGTCTATTTGTTTAACCATATTGTTGATATCCTTGATTCGGCTGGTTGTTTTGAGCTTAATGCCTCTTAATAGCTATTAGTTCATTTTTTACTCTTTGTAACAAGCTTTTGACTTCGTGGAGGTCATTGGATGAAGTAGTAGCTAGCGTTTCTATGCTGAGTAGAAGAGATAGGGTGGGAAAAGTGTTCTGAATTGGGGGCAAAATTTTGGGGAAATGTGGCATATGCAGTCTAGGAGCTATTTTTTTAGCCTGCACTAGGCAATTCTCAACCACTATAGCTATGTCATAGGTGACAGGCCACACGTGTCCCCCCATGGACTGTATCATAACAATGATATCATTTTTCAATGCTCTCAAGTAATAAAGGAAAGCATAGCTAGGAGTCAGCCTTACCAGAATGGGGATTCTATTCCATGTCTTCTGAAATTGATTGTTGAAATCCTGCATGTATTCATGTGAAGCTCTTTTGATAGTAGTCAGTTGCTCGACAAGTGAGAGGTGGTCACTCTTCTCTCCAAATTGGTTGGTCAGGAGGGTGTCCAATTCATTCCAAGAGTTGACTAAATTTTTGGTTAAAGTCCCATACCAGTTTAGAATTTTGCCCTTAAAAGACAAGGCCAGCAATCTAATTGCAATATTCTCCTTAGTGACATTGTGAATATTGCAAAGGTTAGCAATATTCTTGATGTGTTCAATAGCTATAATGGGCCCCTCTCTATCAAATGGAGGCACACTTTTGAGGACTGCCCCTAGAATACGGTGATAACATTGGAGATTCAAAGGACTCTGACCATGACAAAGGGTAATGCTATGGCTATGACAGGATGTAATTGCGGCCCTCCTGTGTAGGTGATCTTTATAGCAATTTTGGGGAAGTGGTTTGTTGAATAAGGATGGGTCCTCTCAAACCTCAGTCTCTTTGCTGAGTTTAAAGGAAATTTGATGAATTCAAAAGGGACACCCTTGGTAGCAGACCATGTGGTGATTTTAGGCATAGGAGGTTAGACTGGTCTTTGATTGGAAGCTGAAGCTCTTACCAGTGGAGTCACAAAATGCTGAAAATGGTTGGTTTTTTTGTCATAGGACCAGCATCAATCCTAAAAATTTACTAAGTGTAAAAACTAAGTCCCACCAGGCATGCCAGAAACTATTGATTCAGTGGATTGCACCTTTGGCAGGAGGCCGAGCTCCTGCCTTTACACGTCAAAATGGAAACTCCCCTCTTGCTTGTGGGACATCAAAACTGGGGGAAGAGTCTCTAGATAAGGGCTAGCTCCCTTTGATGCATCTAAGTTATTCCAATAAGTGTTAATACATACATACATACATACATACATACATACATATATATATATATATATATATATATATATATATATATATATATATATATATATATAATGTGGGGGGGATTGGAAAGGGAGAAGGATTACAAGAAAACAAAACCTAATCTAAAAGGGTGATGCACCAAATAAGTTTGACCTACTCACACTCACACTCTGAACCATAAGAACACATACATACACTTTAACCGATAAAAGGACCAGACTACAGGAAACTTGACAGGGAGGCTTTAATGGAACACACAAAAAAAGGGACTTACCATAGGCATTGTAAGAAAAAGCACACTGTCTAATAACCTCCTTCTACCTCTATGCTCTAGGTACAGCTCTTCTTGTCACCTGTAGGAATAGTGCCTTATAGATACTAGATGCATTAGTGTTAACCTTATGAAATCATTAGGAAGCAATGACTGAACAAAAGACTAACACTCAGATGCACTCAGAGATATCTAACTAGAATAGAGGTAAAATTGTGTTTCTTATTGATTCCAGGTGAAAAAATAGTAGGGCTTCACCTTACAATGTGAGAGATAGATCCTTTTCAAAATGAGAAGTTTACAATATATAGAGGAAGAAAAGAGGCCTTTTGGTGCCCTTTTTTAAAAGTGACCCATGTGCACTCTGAACATTGGGAAGAGGAAGCCGCTTGAAATATAAATGCAGTGTCATCTCCAGTTCTGACTTTAGGCATTTAAAGGCATGGGCCACATCATTTCCTCGTAAATAAGACTACTACTTTGAAATCACCTATGTGGCTTGTCTACTCATCAATGAAAAGTGAAGAAAAATGGGTTGCACTATTCACTATTTGCGCCTCTTGATGATCAATTTGCAGACACTGTGTCAACCGTTGGAGTAACTCCTTGAGTCGACACTTTCCTCTACCACTCAGACTATTTTTTCCATTTTTGCACTTGGTTATTTTGCCCCTTCCTAGCTTTGTCTTTCTTCTAGCCTTAAGCCATTTAAATTTCTTTGAGTTTGTGCTTAAGTCTACAAAGATCAATGACTACTTTATTGATGCAACTTTGATGTTCTCGGGTCTGTCATCCTTCTTAGCAATTTGTTCATGCCTTTCTCACTTGCCTTGGTTGCTTTCCATTGATTTCAATAAGTGATACATGGCATGTTCCACTGTGAAATAGGCAAGACACGTGGTAGCATCTATTTTCTTTAGCAGTTCATCTGAGGGCTCACTATAGTCTTTATTGAACAAGAAGGAGAGGCTGCAGATGTTGACACCTATTGGCTTCCACCAAGCTTTGCAGGGGACACATGGCACATTCTGCTACTTTTTTAGAAGCTTTAGATGTCCCTCGAGAGTCTTGTAGAAGATGACACATGGCAGCTTCTACTAAGCTCTGGCAATAGTATTAGAAACATTTGGGACTCACTCAGATTTATGCAGATGATGACACTTGGCTCATTCTGCTTACTTTAGAAACAAAGCCCCCAGGGGCCTGCCACAGATTTTACCCAACAATGAAATAAAATGAAGAACTGTGAATGTTGACATTTGGTAGCCTCCATTGAGTCTCACTAGGGACATGTGGTGGTTTTTGCTACATTTAGAGAGACACACCAAAACTTTTGCAATTCCCACTCGGTGCCCTCTGCACACTTTTGAAAAAAAACTTTTTGAAAAAATCCCTATTTTAAACTCATAGGAACCCAAAATGTGAATGCCAACACTTATCACACTCTGATGAGCTATAAAGGGGCACATGGCATGTTCCACTAATTTTTTAGAAACAAAGTAGAAAGGGGCTCAGGAGATGACACTTGGCAGCTTTTGCTTGACTCTGAGAGACGCTATAAAGATCAACAGTTATTTCATCTGCGTGAATTAAAACAAGCCATTGAACTAAAGCAATGAACTGTCTAGATTCTTGGGGCCTATTTCCTATCTGCAAAGTCTATCAAAACTTCCAGACTTGTGCAGGATCAAAAGTGAAATTGGCTCAGAAAGGTAGGAAAAGAAAGGGGCCAATTTTTTGGGCCTGTTGGACCAAAAAATGGTTAATAGGTGCATTGAGAAGAAGAGTTCTAACCAATTCCAAACCCTGATATATTCAGAGCCACAAGGTCCAGTTTAGTATTTTTAAAGAGTCTTACTTCATTATCCATTGACAAGTAAAGCTTAGTTTCCTCCATTTGTTGTTGCCTACAATCTGTGATGGTTTCTCTTTTATGATTTGCTCACAATAGATTGTAAAGGGTCTCTGTGAAAGCTCTTTTGTACTCAGAAACATAGTTGAGTTCTTTTTGGATTGAATTGTAAATAATTGGGTTCATTTGAGTTTCTTTAATGTAGGATTTATGGTTTTGGATATTTAATGGTATGATATATACAAGCTTTTGACTTATACGTGCCCTATATTTTATTTAGACTTTTCCTTTTAGACCTTTGAATTTTTGTGCCCACAAGATCTGTTATTTTTCTTCTTCTAATTAAATGGTACCAATGTGGCATCATTCTAAATCTTTCATATAATTTTTCATAATTACCCTTGGTTACTTAGCTATTGGTATTAAAATACCTCCCTAGGATATTTTTGCTCCATTGGATCAATTCTCGGTGATTCAACAAGAGTCATTGGATCATCTGAGATGCATGTCTTTTAAATTTTGGACTCAAGGTTGTCTTTTCATAAACATAATGTAAAATTTAGGCTAAGACATTTGTGTCAAGATTTATGATGATATTCTCCATTTGTAAGATCATTATCTAGGGTCTTGCTCTTGATTGGTGGCTTTATCAAATGGGACATGTTTACTTTTAGTCTTTGAATGAGAGGATGCCAAGTGTCAGTCGTTCAAGCCTTTCATATCATTTTGACTTCTCAACTATGCCTCATTCCATTATATCATCCTCTAGTGATGTAGCATAGACCATTCAAATTTCATGATGTTTAGTCTTTGCTAGAGCTTTAAAATTTTAGTCGTGTACATGTTCAAGGTATCTCCTCAGAGATACCTCTAAAGAAAATTCCATTAGTGTGCATCAAGGTTCTTACCAAATAAAAAGGTGTCATGGTTATATCAAATCCCTTGAAAGGGATTTTAAAATCAGCATAAAAGGTATTCCAAGGCCCCTAAAGGTATCTCCTAGGATATACCTAAAAGAAAATTTCAATCATGTGCAAGTTTAAGGTATTTCCAAGGAGATACCTCCAAAGAAAATTCCAATGACTTGCATCACAGTTATTATCAAATAAAAATGTTTTATGGTTATATAAAATCCCTTTCAAGGACTTTTACAATCAACATGGAAGGTATTTCAAAGCCCCTTGAGGTATCTCCTAAGACACACCTAAAGAAAATTCTAATCATGTGCATGTTCAAGGTATCCACTAGAAGGTACCTCTAAATAAAATTCCATTAGTGTGCATCAAGGTTCTTGCCAAATAAAAAGGTGTCATGGTTATATCAAATCCCTTGTAAGGATATTTTCAATCAACATCAAAGGTATTCTAAGGCCCTTTGAGGTATCTCTTAGGAAATACCTTGAAATAAAATTCTAATCGTGTGCATGTTCAAGGTATCTCCTAGGAGATACCTCTAAAGAAATATCCAGTCATTTGCATCATGATTATTATCAAATAAAAAGGTGTCATGGTTATATAAAATCCCTTACAAAGATATTTTCAATCAACATGGAAGGTATTTCAAATCCCTTCAAGTTATCTCCTAGGAGATACCTTGAAAGAAAATTCCAATTATGTGCATGTTCAAGGTATCTACTAGGAGATACCTCCAAAGAAAATTCCATTAGTGTGCATCAAGGTTATTTCCAAATAAAAATGTTTCATGGTTATATAAAATCCCTTGAAAAGACCTTTTTAATCAACATATAAGGTATTCCAAGGCCCCTCAAGTTATCTCATAGGAGATACCTTGAGAGAAAATTCCAATCATGTGCATGTTTAAAGTATTTCCTAAGAGATATTTAGAAAGAAAATTCCATTAGTTTCATCAAGGTTCTTTCCAAACAAAAAGTTATAATGGTTATATCAACATAGAAGGTATTACAATTCCCTTTGAGGTATCTCTTAGAAAATTCCAATCATGTGCATGTTCAAGGTATCTCCTAGAAGATACCTCGTGTGCGTCAGAGTTCTTGCCAAATAAAAAGGTGCCATTGTTATATCACATCCTTTACAAGGACCTTTGAAATAAACATAAAAGGTATTACATGGCCCTTAGAGGTATCTCCTAGGAGATACTTTAAAAGAAAATTCCAAATCATGTGCATGTTCAACGTATCTCCTAAGAGAGATTCCAAATGAAAGTTCCAATAGTGTGCATTAGGGTTCTGGCCAAATAAAAAATTGTCATGGTTATATCAAATCTTTTATAAAGACCTTTTCTAGAAACATGGAAGGTATTCCAAGGCCATTTAAGGTATATTCTAGGAGAGATACCTTGAAAGAAAATTTAATTATGTGCATGTTTAAGCTATCACCTAGGAGATACCTTGAAATAAAATTCCAATCATGTGCATCAGGGTTCTTTCCAAATAAAAAGGCATCATGGTTATATCAAATCCCCTCCAAGGACCTTCAAAATTAACACTGTGGGTATTCCAAGTCCCTTCAAGGTATCTCTTAGGAGATACCTTTGAAAGAACCTAAGCATGTCCATTGAACCTATTGCAGAAACACAAGCAACAATTGATAGCAACATTGGAAGAGGTAAAACCATGATCATATGAAAACATGATCTTTTGAAGCTTAATGGCTAATTACCAACTACCTTATTTAAGTTGTTTAAGCTTATTTTCAACAAAGGAGAGAGAAGGTGTGATTTTTTTCTTTGGGAAATCATCCTTGGAACACATGGATTTATACAAGCAAATATCTCATTCTAGTGATTTTCAAGCTTTCAAGGATGTTTTGCACCTTTCCCACCCAAAAGGCAAGTGAGGCAATTTTCAAAAAGAGATCAGATCTTGAAAAGCCCTAGAAATATACCACGTGTAATCACTTCTCTTTTTAAATCCAAGAAATCAGTCCATCAGTTTCTCTTTGTACCTTGCCTACCAAAATATAAGTGGGGCAATATCTAAAAAGGGCCCTAAACAAACAAAACCCTGAGGACCCACCACGTGTCCAACTTAGATTCTAGCTTAGACTCTCAGCCAACTTTCCACTTTTGCACCATCTTTCTTGATACAAAAAAGGGTACAAGATTCTTTCAATCCTTGAAAATAGTCTTAGGAGTCCCCTGAGATAACCACATGTCCTTAATTTGGCTCATCAGGCAATTCCTAACCTCAGTCACCAAAACACATTGAAGGTGCAACATGACAATTTCACCTAGGGCCCCAAAACATTTCTTCTTTAAACATAAGCAAAAAATAAATGTATGCAAGGAGACTGAAATATATTTCTATCTTCTCATAGTACATCTTCATAATCTAGACTGCTTCATCCAAGGCACCCAGTAGTGCCTTCTGTGTAAAGGAAAATTGTACACCTTCCATGAAGGAGAAATCCACTCTTATCCCCATTTGAGAACCTTGAAGGGGAAATCCACTCTTGTACATGTTTGAAGGTATTATAATATGATAAGAAGAGTTATGAACAACTCTTGATGCCTATGATATTTAGGGTTGTGAGGTCCAATTTAGTATCTTTAAAGACTCTTCCTTCATTATCCATTGACAAGTAAAGCTCAGTTTCTTCCATTTTTCGATACCTACAAGGTGACATGGTTTCTTTTTTACAATTTTCTCACAATAGATTATAAAGGGTCTCTGTAAAAGCCATCTTACACTCAAGAACATAGCTGAGTTCTCTTTAAATCAAATTGTAAATAATTGGGTTCATTTGAGTTGATTTTATGCAGGTTCTAGGGTTTTAGAGCTTTAATGGTAGTATATAAATAGGTTTTTAGCTTATACATGTCCTAGATTTTATTTAGACTTTTGATTTTAAACGTTTACATTTTCATGCCCACAAGATATGCTATTTTATCTTTTTTTGCTTGCATGGTAACTATGTGGCATCATTTTTAATCTTTCATGGCATTTTTCATAATTTACCTTGGTTACTTAGTTGTTGGTATTAAAATACCTCCCCAGGATCTTTTCACTCCATTAGATCAATTATATGTAATGCAATGAGAGTTGTTGGATCATCTAAGATGCATTTCTTTTAAATTTTGGACTCGAGACTATCTTTTCATAAACATAACATAAAATTTAGGCGAAGACATTTGAGCCAAGCTTTTTGATAATATGCTTCATCCATAGGATCATGATCTAGGGTCCTGCTCTTGAATCCATTATATATCCTTATTATAGGAATCCATTTAGCCTTCAAGTATGTGTCCATACTTATAACTTAATTATATTTTTATCTATCTTGTGCCCTTGGTAGTCTCTTTACAATGCCATATATTTTATATATCCATAGACAAGTTTTTATTAGAACATAAATCCATGTTAATTAAATAAATAATTGAACATGTTTCATTTCATATTACATTTTTTTGTACTTGGATGGGTGTTTTATTTTCATTATCATATCATGAGACCTTGATTGTATATGTTGGTGATTATCACTTGTTTAATGGACATAGAATATTATTCTCTTGGTATTTTATTTATATGATTATGTCCATTATTATTGAGTGAGAATTTTGTATCCTTGAAAGAATATTACCATCTTTGATATGTACACATGTTGGTTAAATTTATTTTTATTAACTTGTTAGATATAGTTACTCGCACTCCACTCACTATTGTGAATTATAATTGGTGTTAACTAATGACACTAAAATTTGTATTCTTCCTCATTAGCTTAATCTACCATATTATATCTCATTGGTGTGATATGGATTGATACATAGATATAACTAACACGGATTGATAATACTTATGATTAGTCATGATCTAGTTGAATGTATTATGATCAACATACATGGTTGTGACTAATGTCTATAGGGATACCATACATGATTTTGAGTTATCTTATATATGATATATAAGTTTTTAGGATACTATCTGATTATAGGGTTGAAACTTTAAAGTAAGTTTGGGTACCCCTTCATACCCTAGACTACTTCATCTAAGGCATCTAGTGTGCCTTCCGTGTAAAGGGAAATTTTACTCCTGTGAAGGAGAAATCCTCTCTTGTCCCTATTTGAAATGTTACTAGGAGATACATTGAATGGGGGATCCACTCTTGTTCACACTAGTCATTCAAAACATTTGTTTGCATAAAATGTTTGATGCAAAAACTCCAAACAAAAAATTCTAAAGACCTAAAGTCTTGAATAGAAATTTTGAAGACCAAAATTCTGTTGAACAAACTATTTGAATAAAAAACCCAAAGCCAAAAATATAATAATATGGTTGATTAAAATTTTTGAGCACTTGGTAAGGGCTTTTGAATTATCTGAGGTAGTTATTGTGCATACATATAAAACTACACCAATATAAGCACTAGTACACATCTAGAAATATGAATCAACTTGAACTCAATTATCTTAATCAACATGTTCATCAATCCTCACTAGATTATTTCTTCTTATCCTCATTACCTTGATATACTTTAGGTGTTGTAGCATGTTGCTATCAAATAATATTCAAATCTAGTAGTGGTGGTCGATGAATCCTACTAGCCTAGGTGAGGAGTCTTGCATGTTCTCCCTTGGTCAACTAAAATCTACTCTTGCATGGTTGATTTTGGGGTCAACCATAAATATATCCTTTATAATGATTTATTTTTATTAGACAATAAGCATGATGGTGACACCTCAAAATCTAACAACTCTTTAGTTATCAAAAAGAAAAACTCATCCACCCTCTTTCTATTTTCTATATATAGAGGTCTCTGTACCAAAATAGATATAATCAAAAAATCATTTCACCATATGATCTCTCTATATTTCTCTCAGTTTCCTCTCTTGGTGAGACCACTTTTCCAAGATGGAATTTGTAGCCTCTTAAATTACTAGAAGGTTGTGCTTTGATTTCACTATTATGGTAATAGTTTGTACTTATCTCACCTAGTTACTAGTTCATATTCTCATATACATATTGTGTTTAGTGCTTTGGTTGTGTTTATCACTATGTATCTTTTAGTTGAAATCATGCATGTGGATAGTAAAATTGGTTAGTACTATTTTAGACCTCCCATTTCATTTCCCTCAGCCCAAACCATTTGGTGAGCCCCCACATGCATGTCTAATAGATAGTTTTTTTTAGCCCTGTCTTTATTATTTCACTAGTGTTATTCAGGTCAAGTAAGGAGGATCGACCTATAATTTTGGTGCATCACCCTATTAGATTTATTAAGAATCCTTACCCCTTTATAACCCTTTTCTCATGAAGAACTAGGCTTAGTTTTAGTTTTAGGTGAGCAATAAAGAGAAATTTGGCCTACTCTGAAGGTTTAGCCCCAACATAAGTGACCGACAGCCTAGGGTTGTTCCCATTTTATAGATGGATTGGGAGAAGCCTTAAAACCACTTCTCCCAAGGGTGTAAGTTGAAGCTCTAATAGTTTTTGGCATGCCCAATGGGACAAAAAAATAAATCAATAAAAGAATTGTTGGTGTTATTCTTTTTCATATCAGCTTTTTAATCATTCACCAAACATCAATGGTGACTCTAAGCATCTATCACCTAGTTTGAGCAATGAAATGCCTCATCATCATTATCTAGTATGTAAAATCAACCATATCTATGTAAGGAGTGGATCAAGAAACCATATCCATACAAGGAGTGGATCAAGAAACCATAGCCCAGCTTGGTGAGCTTGGTGTGCAAGAGTACCAAGACTCTTTCTTTCTCCCTCAAGAGCCACCAAAAGAATCCTTCAATTTCCCATGTTGGAAAGACACTCTCACTAGCTGCAAACAAGGGGAATTTCTTCACCCTCCCAACATCTACCTTTTGAGTCATAAGCCTATTGTATAAAAGGTGGAGGAGGAAATTTTAGTCATATAAGAACTTGAAGAAGATAATGCAAGATTATATGATGAAGAGATAATAATAGGCATCCCACTTCTTTTATAATAGGTAGAATCAAGTTTAGAGAAACCTTCTTGTCATGGATTTGATACTAAATTGTTGAATCTTGATGAAGTTGATCCTTAGGATGAAATTATGAATGAGTTTGATGAGCAAGACATCATAGGCACTCAAGAGATAAAAATTAAGGGACCATCACCTTAGGTGATAAAGAGGGGCCTCAAAGATGAACAGAGATTTCTACATAAGAATGAGCTTCAAGAACAAGGCCTGTGAGACTTGTTTGTAAACTAGGGAGTAGACACTATTCCTCTCTAAGGGGACTATGATCTAATTGTGCCTAAAGAGAATGATGATGTAGCAATAATGTGCAAGAGAAAGGTAAAATCCAATTTCTCAATGTTTGTATTGATAGGAAGATGCCTTATCAAGTACCTAGCTTGGTTGGAAGATGTCGAAGATCCTCCATAAGTTGTGCTTAATTCAGATCACAAACATGAGCTTCAACAAGAGCAAGATTAGATTACTCATCCACTCCATGGAGCCTACATGACTAAGTAATTAGATTGGGAGGGTGAGTTCATCCCCAACATAGGTGACCCACAGCTTGTGTTTGTTACCATTTTACAATTCCATTAGGAGAAGCCTTACAACCACTTCTCCAAAAGGTGAAATTTAAGCTATAATAGTTATATTAAATACATTACAAGGACCTTTTCAAGTAATATGAAAGGTATTACAAGGCCCTTAGAGGTATTTCCTAAGAGATAATTTGAAAAAAAATTCCAATCGTGTGCATGTTCAAGGTATCTCCTTGGAGATACCTCAAAATAAAATTCCAAAAAGACATTAGGGTGCTTTCAAAAATCCCTTAGGGTACTATCAAGAAGCTTGAAGTACTTTCAAAAATCCCTTAGGGTACTTAACTGATTATAGGGGTGAAACTTTAAAGTAAGTTTGGGTGCCACTTCATATATTGGACTGATTCATCTAAGGCATCCATTAGTGCCTTTCATGTAAAGTAAAATTATAATTCTTCAATGAAAGATAAATATACTCTTGACCCTATTTTAAATGTTCCTAGAGATACCTTGAAGGGGGAATCCACTCTTGTTCGCACAAGTCATTCAAAAAAAAAAATCACACAAAATGTCTAATGTGAAAAATCCAAACAAAAAATTCCAAAGACCCAAAGTTCTTGATGCAAACATGAAACAAACCATGTATAGGATTACCATGAACATATATGGGGGAAATCATACATTGTATCTAAAATTCAAAGAACAAGGACTGATAATAAAATTTAGGCATCCACATGATCCTCCACTATTTTTATACCTAAGATGGATGGATTTTTTATTTGTAGAGGGCCTAATTGTGAAAATGTTTTGACATAATGGGATCTAGTATTGTATGATAGTAAAATCCAAAATTAGGGTTGATAACATGTCATATGGGGTATGCCCACAAATTGTAATTTATCTTGGATCTTATTTAATATTTTTCTTTGTAATGTATTATTTTTTCATAATCTCTAGATTCAAAGAATTTTTTTTATAACTTCATGGTATGCTTAATTATATCTCTTCCAACTTGGTAAGTTTTGGTGGTAACACAAGAATCATAATAATATTACCATAATTGTGTTAATTTGAGAAGAAGTAACCTCAAGTAGTGGACTGTAGTAATGTTTTGGTACTATTGATTTTATACATTGAGAAAAATTTGTGGTAATATCAACTTTTACATTTAAGTAAAGTGTTTTTTTTAATAATTTAACCAATATAAAAGTGTCTTTGTGTAATGGGTATATATTTCAATTTTACATTGATGTTTTAACTTCATTCAATTTTTTTAGTCATAAATAATATGCCCAATGGATTAAAATGGCCACGTTTTTATGCCTACATTAGGACTTTTTATGGGTTAATTATTAGTGTTCACCTTATATCAAAGGCATCAAATTATTATTTATGGATTTTTGGTGGTATATAAGAGGAATTATCCTTGGTTCATCATTGTTGATATATTCCATATTATTTTTAAAAAAAAATCTTGATCACATTGAAAAGACTAATCACGGTTCTTTATGAGACTAACCATTAGACACGTAACCTTACAAACCATTTTGTGTCAATATCACTCGAAGGACTAAAAATGAGAAATATCCTAATAAACTTAGTGCATTTTAACCCTCTATGTTATTACCTACAATTCAATGATTTTTTAAATGGAGTGTTGAAAATGGTTCCTTTAAATTTCCTAGTCTCTTTTGTCATGGACCATGTTTTAATATATTATGAAAGGAGTTACACCTATTATTATTATTATTAAAATATTTTGATTAATTATTTATCTTTTATAAGATACAATAAATAAATTAATGTTCATATTTGATGTCAAATACTATATCTCAACTAAGATTATTTTTATCCTACATCTGATGCAATTATCTATCTTGATGACATATAGGATGAAGTATCTATAAGAACAAGGGGATGTATGCCCCACTTTCTAGGATTCCTTTGCTCGATATTTTTTTTCCATGGATGGTATTTTCACATGTTTTTGAAATCATGAATTCCTCATTGGGATATCAAATATTTATACTATGGTTTGAGATGTCATTGGATTTTTATCAATGATTTCATTTCAAAAATTTAGTCACCCATTGATTAGGACAACCTTTGTTAAGTCACATGTTGATATTATTTTGGTAAATCATTATGTCACCATAATACATGGAGATAGACATAGGTTGGTGTTAATCTATTAATTGTCTTTCCTCATCAATTTAGTAGCCTTATTATAGGAATCCATTTAGCCTTTAAGTATGTGTCCATACCTATAACTTAATTATATTTTTATCTATCTTGTGCCTTTGGTAGTCTCTTTACAACACCATATATTTTATATATCCATAAACAAGTTTTTATTGGAACATAAATCCATGTTAATTAAATAAAGAATTGAACATGTTTCATTTCATATTACATTTTTTTGTACTTGGATGGGTGTTTTATTTTCATTATCATATCATGAGACCTTGATTGTATATGTTAGTGATTATCGCTTGTTTAATGGACATACACTATTATTCTCTTGATATTCTATTTATATGATTCTTTCCATTATTATTGAGTGAGATTTTTTTATCCTTGAAATAATATTACCATCTTTGATATGTAGGCATGTTGGTTAAGTTTATTTTTATTAACTTGTTATATATAGTTACCAGTACTCCACTCACTATTGTGAATTATAATTGGTGTTAACTAATTACACTAAAAAATTTATTCTTCCTCATTTTCTCAATATACCATATTATATCTCATCAGTGTGATATGGATTGCTACATAAATATAGCTACCAAAGATTGATAATACTTCTGATTAGTCATGATCTAGTTGAATGTATTATGATTAACATACATGGTTATTACTAATGCCTATATAGATACCATACATGATTTTGAATTATCTTATATATGATATATAAGTTTTTATGGTACTATCTAGTTATAGGGGTGAAACTTTAAAGTAATTTTGGGTGCCCCTTCATAACTTGCACTGCTTCATCCAAGGCATCTAGTGTGTCTTTCATGTAAAGGAAATTTTTACTCTTTCTGTGAAGGAGAAATCCACTCTTGTCCCTATTTAAAATGTTCCTAAGAGATACCTTGAAAGGGGGTCTACTCTTGTTCACACAAGTCATTTATAACATTTGTTTGCACAAAATATCTGATGCAAAAACTCCAAACAAAAAACTCTGAAGACCAAAAGTCACGAATAGAAATTCTGAAGACCAATATCTATTGAACAAACTATTCAAATAAAAAACTCAAAGCCCAAAATATAATAATAGGGCATGATCAAAAAAATTTATCACATAGCTATGGCTTGTGAATTATCTAAGGAAGCTATTATGCACACATAGAAAACTAAACCAATATAAGCACTAATACACATCTAGAAATATGAATCAATTTGAGCTCAACTGTCTTAATCAACATGTTCACCAATCCTCACTAGGTTGTTTATTATTAGCCTCATTATCTTGATATAATTTATGTGTTACAAAATCCTAATATAAAATAATATTCAAATCTAGCAGTGGTGGTCGATGAATCCTACTAGACTAGGTGAGGAGTCTTGCATGTTCTCCCTTGGTCAACTAAAAGCTAGTCTTGCATGGATGATTTTAGGGTTAACCATAAATATCTCCTTCATGATGATTTGTTATAATTATACCATAAGAATGATGGTGACACCTTGAAATTTGGTAACTCTTTGGTTATCAAAAAGAACAAACTTGTCCCCCCTCTTTCTATGTTATATATATAGAGGTATATGTGCCAAAATAGATATAATATGAAAATCATTTTATCATATGATCTATTTTTATCTTTCTCTTAGTTTCCTCTCTTGGTGAGACCAAAATTTGCCAAAATGGAATTTGTAACCTCTTAAAGTACCAGAAGGTTGTGTTTTGATTTCACTATTACGTTAATAGTGTGTACTTATCTCACCTAGTTACTAGTTCATCTACTCATATATGTTGTGTTTAGTGCTCTAATTGTGCTTAGTATTACTTATCTTTTAGTTGAAATCTCACATGTGGATACTGTAATTGGTTAGTGTCTATTTTAGACTTCCCCTTTTATTTCCCTTAGCCTAGACCATTTGATGAGCCTCCACATGGATGTCTGATAGATAGTTCTCTTTTGAGCCCTATCTTTATTATTTCACTAGTGTTATTCAGGTCAAGCAGGGAGGATCAACCTATAATTTTTTTGCATCACCTTATTATCTTTATTAAGAGCCCTTACCCCCTTTTTAACCCTTTTCTCATGAAGCACTAGACTTAATTTTAGTTTTAGGTGAGCATCAAAGAGAAAGTTAGCCTACTCTGGAGGTTTATCCCCAACATAGGTGACCCACAGCCTAGGGTTGTTCCCATTTTATAGCTAGATTAGGAGAATCCTTAAAACCACTTCTCCCAAGGGTACAATTTCAAGATCTAATAATTTTTGGCATGCCTAGTGGGACAAAAGACTAAAGTAGCAGAAGAATTATTGGTGGTGTTATTCTGCATATTAGCCTTTCAATCATTTAGCAAACATCAATGGAAACTCCAAGAATTTATCACCCAATTTAATTATTCCAATGCCTGATCATCATTATCTAGTATGTACAATAAACCATATCCATGCAAAGAGTGGATCGATCAACCATAGCCATACAAGGATTGGATCGAGCAATCATAGCCCAGCTCAATGAGCTTGGTGTGCAAGAGTACTAAGATTCTATCTTTCTCCCTCAAGAGCCACCAAAAGAATCCTTGAATTTCCCATGTTGGAAAGATGCTCTCACTAGCTATAAGCAAGGAGAATTTCTTCACCCTCCTAACATATACCTTTTGGCCTAGAAGCCTATTGTACAAAAGCTGGAATAGGAAATTACAGTCATAGGAGAACCTAAAGAAGATAATGATAGAGTTTATGATGAAGAGATCATAATAGGTAGCCAAATTCTTTAAGAAGAGGTAAAATCAGGTTTAGACCATTCTTCTTGGCATGGCTTTGATACTAATGAGTCAGACATTGATGAAGTTGATCTTTAGGATAAAATTCTAAGTGAGGTTGATGAGCAAGACATCGTAGATACTCAAGGGATGCATCTTGAGGGACCATCACCTTGGGTGATAAAGAGGGACCTTGAAGATGAACAGAGCTTTCAACATAAGCATGAGATTTAGAAACAAAGCTTGGGAGACTTGTTTACAAACTAGGGAGTAGGCACTATTCCTCTCCAAGGGCATTATGATCTGATTGTGCCCAAAGAGCATAATGATGTAGCAGCAATATGTAAAATCAAGGTAAAATCTAATTGATAAATGGTTGTATTGATAGGAGGATGCATTATTAAGTACCTAGCTCAGTTGGAAGATGTTAAAGAGTAGCTACCATGGGTTATGCTCAATTTAGAGCATAAACTTAGGTTTTAACAAGATCAGAATCAGCTTGCTCATCCACTCCATGGAGCCTACATGACTAGGAAATCATATTGAGATGGTGAGTTCATTTTTTTATTATTATATAGAAGCATACCATCACATTGCTAAAAATCTAGTGCTTCTTCACATTTGTTTACTTCCCTCTCTTGATGAGACCAGACTCTACCAAGACAAAATTTGTAACTTCTTGAAGTAATATAAGGCTATGATTTGATTTCACTATTATGATGTAGTGTTTACTTATCTCACCTAGTTACTAGTTCATCTACTCATATACGTTGTGTTTAATTCTGTTTATATTTTGGTTAAAATACTGCATGTGGATACTGTGATTCGTTAGTGTCTATTTTAGACCTACCCTTTCATTTCCCTTAGCCTAGACCATTTGGTGAGTCTCCACATGGATGTGTATAGATATTTGTTTTCTAAGCTCCATCTTTATTATTTCATTAGTGTTTTTTGGGTCAAATAGGAAGGATCGACCTATAATTTTGGTGCATCACCCTATTAGCTTTCTTATGAGAACTTATCCCCTTTATAATCATTTTCTCATGAAGCACTAGGCTTAGTTTTTGTTTTAGGTGAGCATAAAAGATGAATCCAACCTACTTCAAAATTTTATCCCCAACATAGATGACCCACAACCTTGGTTTGTTCCCATTTTATAGTTCCACCAAGGGTGAAAGTTAAGCTATAATAATTATATCAAATCCATTACAATGACCTTTTCAAGCAATATGGAAGGTATTCCATGGACCTTTGAGGTATTTACTAGGAGATACTTTGAAAGAAAATTCCAATCATGTGCATGTTTAAGGTATCTCCCAGGAGATACCTTGAAAGAAAATTCTAAAAATCCCTTAGGGTAGTATCAATAATCTTGAATTACTTTCAAAAATCCCTTAGGGTACTTAACTTCTTATAGGGATGAAACTTTAAAGTAAGTTTGGGTGCCCCTTCATATCTTGGACTACTTCATCCAAGGCATCTATTAGTGCCTTTTGTGTGAAGTAAAATTGTAATCCTTTCATGAAGGATAAATCCACTCTTGAGCCTATTTAAAATGTTCCTAGGAGATGTCATGAAGGGGGGAATCCACTCTTGTTCACACAAGTCATTTGGAACATTTGTTTGCACAAAATATCTAATGCAAAAATTCTAAACAAAAAATTCCAAAGACCAAAAGTTCTTGATACAAAAATGAAATGGTTCATGTATAGGGTCACCATCACTAGATATGGGGGAAATCATACACTATAATAAAAATTAAAAGAAAAAGGAGTGATAATAAAATTTAGGCATCCATATGATCCTCCCCTATTGTCATACCTAAGATGGATGGATTTTTTATTAGTAGAGGGCCTAAAATGTTTTGACATAATGGCATCTAGTATTTTATGATAGTGAAATCCAAAATTGGGGTCGATAGCATGTCATGTGGGCCATGC
The DNA here is from genome assembly GCA_037957365.1 of Torreya grandis. Classification (NCBI taxonomy): domain Eukaryota; kingdom Viridiplantae; phylum Streptophyta; class Pinopsida; order Cupressales; family Taxaceae; genus Torreya; species Torreya grandis. Next base: position 2,298,410 of record JARHVA010002303.1, on the reverse strand, counting down.
CCACAAAATGTAATTTATCTTGGATCTTAGTTAATATTTTACTTTGTAATGTATTCTTTTTTCATAATCTCTAGATCTAATGAATTTTTTTATAACTTCATCGTATGCGTAATTATATCTCTTCCAACTTAGTAAGTTTTGGTGGTAGCACAAGAATCATAATAATCGTACCATAATTGTGTTAATTTGAAAAGAAGTAACCTCAAGTAGTGGATTGCAGTAATGTTTTGGTACTATTGATTTTATACATTGAGAAAAATTCGTAGTAATATCAACTTTTACGTTTAAGTAAAGTATTTTTTTGATAATTTAACCAATATAAAAGCATCTTTGTGTATTGGGTATATATTTCAGTTTTACCTTGATGTTATAACTTAATTTATTTTTTTTAATTTAATTTTTTTAGTCATAAATAATATGCCCAATACATTAAAATGGCCATGTTTCTATGCCTATATTAGGACTTTTTATGTCTTAATTATTAGTGTTCACCTTATATCAAAGGCATCAACTTATTATTTATGGATTTTTGGTGGTATATAAGAGGAATTATCCTTGGTTCATCATTGTTGATATCTTCCATATTATTTATAAAAAAAAATCTTTATCACATTGAAAAGACTAATCATGGTTCTTTAAGAGACTCACCATTAACCACGTAACCTTACAAACCATTTTGTGTCAATATCACCTGGAGGACTAAAAATTAGAAATATAATAATAAAATTAGTGCATCTTAACCCTCTATGCTATTACCTACAATTCAATGAGTTTTTAAATGGAGTTTTGCAAATGGTTCCTTTAAATTTCCTAGTCTATTGCGTCATTGACCATGTTTTAATATATTATGAAAGGAGTTGCACCTATTATTATTTTTAGAATATTCTGATTAATTATTTATCTTTTATAATATAAAATAAATAAAGTAATGTTCAATTTTGATGTCAAATACTATATCTCAACTGAGAGTGTTTTTTATCCTACATTCGATGCAATTATCTGTATTGATGACATCTAGGATGAAGTATTTATAAGAACAAGGGGAAGTATGCCCCACTTTCTAGGGTTCCTTTGCCTAATAATTTCTTTTCCTTAGATGGTATTTTCACATGTTTTTGAAATCATGAATTCCTCATGGGGATATCAAATATTTATATTATGGTTTGAGATGTCATTGGTTTATTTATCAATGATTTCATTTCAAAAATTCAGTCACCCATCGATTAAGACAACCTTTTTTAAGTCACATGTTGATATTATTTCAGTAAATCATTATATCAACCCAATAAATGGAGATAGACATAGGTTGGTGTTAATATATTAATTTTGTTTCCTCATCCATTTAGTAGCCTTATTATAGGAATCCATTTAGCCTTCAAGTATGTGTCCATACCTATAACTTAATTATGTTTTTGTCTATCTTGTGCCCTTTGTAATCTCTTTACAACACCATATATTTTATATATCCATAGACAAGTTTTTATTAGAACATAAATCCATGTTAATTACATAAAGAATTGAACATGTTTCATTTCATATTACATTTTTTTGTACTTGGATGGGTGTTTTATTTTCATTATCATATCATGAGACCTTGATTGTATATGTTGGTGATTATCACTTTTTAATGGACATACACTATTATTCTCTTGATATTTTATTTATATGATTATTTCCATTATTATTGAGTGAGAATTTTTTATCCTTGAAAGAATATTACCATCTTTGATATGTACACATGTTGGTTAAATTTAGTTTTATTAACTTGTTATAGATAGTTACAAGTAATCCACTCATTATTGTGAATTATTATTGGTGTTAAATAATTACATTGAAAATTGTATTCTTCCTCATTATCTTAATCTACCATATTATATCTCATCAGTGTGATATGGATTGATACATAAATATAGCTACCAAGGATTGATAATACTTATGATTAGTCATGATCTAGTTGAATGTATTATGATCAGCATACATGGTTATTACTAATGCCTATATGGATACCATACATGATTTTGAATTATCTTATATATGATATATAAGTTTTTAGGGTACTATCTACTTATAGAGGTGAAACTTTAAAGTAAGTTTAGGCTCCCCTTCGTATCCTAGACTACTTCATCCAAGGCATTTAGTGTGCCTTCCTTGTAAAGGAAAATTTTACTCCTTCTATGAAGGAGAAATCCACTCTTGTCCCTATTTGAAATGTTCCTAGGAAATACCTTGAAGGGGGGATCCACTCTTTTTCACACAAGTCATTCAAAACATTTGTTTGCTTAAAATGTCTAATGCAAAAACTCCAATAATTTTTTTTTGAAGACCCAAAGTCCCAAATAGAAATTATGAAGACCAAAATCCATAGGATAAACTATTTAAACAAAAAACAGCAAAGCCTAATATCTAATAATAGGGCCCAATCAAAATGTTTGAGTACCTAGCTAGGGCTTGTGAATTATCAGAGGAAGATATTATGCACACACAAAAAAACTACACTAGTAAAATCACTTGTACACATATATAAACATGAATCAACTTGAGCTTAACTATCTTAATTAACACATTCACTAATACTCACCATCTTATTTCTTCTTAGCCTCATTATCATGATATAATTTATGTGTTATATCATGCTACTGTCAAATAATATTCAAATCCAATACTGGTGGTCGATGAATCCTACTAGGGCATGGGCAAGGAGTCTTGTATGTTCTCCCTTGGTCAAGTGAAACCTACTCTAGAATAACTCAACTTCAGTGACCTTTTTCCTTGTGGCACATAACTTTGCCTCTATCTTCTCTAATTTTAAGCCCTGGAGACTTAATTTGAAGTTATCTACCACTTATTTTACAAGATGATCAAAATTGATCCTTTTGATCAATTTTCATGTGGAGACTTTTACCTTGGATTAATTCAAATCATGTAGGATGTGGAGAATTTAAACCTCATGACCTTGGTACCCATGGATCAAGGGCCTAATTGAATACCCACTCTTAGACCATAGGTATCCTCCCCATGGTCCAAGAATTGTATGTATCCTATTGGAAGAGAAATAATAATGTAGCCACAAACATGAAGCCAATGATTAGGTTCATCGTGGACTCATAATGACTAGGCATACAGGTGAGTGTAACCTTAAACTTGAAGTCCAAGTCCCTTTTAGTGATAACACGTGTCATCACTATGCTCCTTACGAAATAAATGAATTTTTTCAAAGAAAAAGTGTGCCATTGGCCCAGGGAAGTGGGCCCTATTTTAACAAGAATTTTAGAGGCAGTTTGAATGGAGACATGCATCACCACAATGCTACTTACATATCCCTAAGATTTCATACATGAAGTTAAATCTATCAATATTTGGATAAATGGGATGGAGACACTTGGCATAATCATGGAAAGTCACTTGCCTAGTGAACTTGAAATATTTTTTCAGTGTTAAAATATCATTGGTTTGTGGTTGCATGCCACATGTCCTTGACTATTGAAAAATGAAATCTTAAGCTTAATGTCATAGGTAAACTTGAAGGTATTACAAGGCCCTTCAAGGTATCACCCAGTACTATCTTCAAACCTTCAAGGGTACCTATACACATGTTTGAAAGGTATATCCTAAGAGATACCTTCAAACCTTTGGGTCCCCAACATAGGTTAAAATCAAATACACGATTCCAAAATATAAGAAGTTAATCATTTTCCATAATTTTGATTAAAACTTCCATTGTTCATTATCATTTTGTATTATAATAAAATACATGGTTGAATATTGACTTAATTAGCTAATTTTATCTATGCATCTATTTTGATCTAATGTATGTTTGAAATTTATCTCCTATGAGATACCTTCAAATTAGGATGAAGCAAGAATTGAAGTATGCAGTATATGGTATTAAAAGCTATTATTTTTTGGATTGACATACATTGTGTCGTTAAAAAAATGTTATAAATTACTTTTTAAACATTTTTAGGTTTTAACATATCTCCATGCTTATGTTTTGGTATAAATATAGCTTTATCTCCTACATATAGGTATAAATTGGACTAATTTTATATATAGCCTGATTAACAACTCTTCTCATGTCTTTTGCAAATGTCTAACTAAAAAATCATACACAAATGGCTTTCCAATGTGGAGACTATGTTTCTCTCATAAACAATGGTAAGGTCATTGGTGAAGGAATAATACACAAAGTAGTGGGTTAAGATGTTGAATCTCTAGAAGCCATAAATCTAACTTCCACGTGCCATAATAAAGAAATACCTATTGAATGTGTAAGTGTTAATGTGACTAAAGATTTTGATCCAGCTATACCACTTCCATTTCCTACAATTTTTATGGATAATTTGGGGATGTAGTTTATAGTTTCACTATATGGAGCAAAAGCATGATGTAACATGGCACAAACAAGTTTTTTATAGACAATGACATGGAACAAAGTTAAAATAATTTGTGTCTAGTTCTACATATACAACCATTGTAATAATAAAACCCTTATTTGGATTCATTTGTTCGATATATTGATGATCTTACCACATTTCAAACTCCGAGAAAAAAATCTATGAGGAAAAGGGTACTTTTTTGCACAAATGTATAGCTCTTGCAAATGATGAAAAATTTTCTTTTGGTTATGTTGAATTTACACAACCAAGGGATATTTTTGGTTGAATTCATATACCAATGTTAGAAAATTAATTGGGAATTTACATAAGGCATGTTATATGACATTGTGAGACTTGAAGTATAGATACAATTGGAACATATATCATTAGATGGCCTTCCAACAAAATAGTAGACACTGAGACTTGTAGAGTAATCAATTTACCATATATGATACCAAAGGAGAAAGAAATAGGAAATGTTTGGGACATTTTGGATAATGAAGTCACTCTTTGACTAAAATTCCTAGTCTAAAGGCATTAAAAAAATTAGTTTGTTCTTATAAATACTCTGCTTGAAAAAGAAGTCAGCCAAACAATTCATTTAGCCAAGTGGAGCTTGATGAAAGCATGGTAGTGAGATTACAACAATGTATGTGGATAAATGTTGCACCAAAAAATGTTTTCATTAAGGATTATCATTTGAGATTCTAAAATATATAAAGTGAAGTTGTTTGATTCTACCACAATAGATACGAGGCAACATGTCTTGGATGCCCTTTCTGTTGGTTTGTTTAAGAAAAAAACAAAACATAACTAGCATTGATTTTCAGGGTACAGAGATTTGTTTGCAATCTTGGCTTAAAATATATGGATTGAAGAGAAGTAAATTTTTTGACATTTAAAATTGTCACAAAAATGGGGAATGAAATGCATTCCATGCAGGGAGATTTTGAAAAAATCCACGTAAGAAGACAATGGTAGCTAAAGATTTGTTAAACCAATTGGTGGATGATTTTGTAGATGTTTCTCCACAACTAACATGTCAGGTAGATATACATGACTCATGATAAAATATTTGACATCTTCCATCATCTTTCACTCAATACTTTATGAGGTGCCACATTAATGCACAACTAGAAGATATGGAATATAAGCCAATATCCTAGCCAAAATTCAATAACATGCAGAGAACTAATTTTCAAGATGTGACCATTTCCATGTCTGATGACTTTTCTAGGTGTAAAACATGCATCTTGTTGACTCAATAGAAATCCTCTAGGTCCTTCTTTATAGATCAAGAAGAGCGTATCGATCAATAATTAGTGATGCACTTAAATCAAATACTTTTTACAAGACAAATGTATTACATGCATAAATGAATGTTAGATAAATACCCTAAAGAATGCCTTAGTATCATTCATGACAAGATGAAATGTAAAAAAACATTATGCTGAGGATAGTGACAAAAATAAAAGTAGTTATCGATAGAATATTAGAGTTATCAATGGCAGGGATTATAACACATGGTCATGGTGCAGGTGGATATGGGCATTTTTTTTACCATACATTCTTATAGGGTCTAACTTTACCATCACCTCATTAAACAAGTGCTTCACGGATATGGAAACAATGGTTCTAGATACTTATGAATATTTACTATATAAACTTGGATCTTCAAAATATTTATTATATGATGCACTTTTATCTAACAATTGCTACCCTGAATGTAAGAAATATAGAGAAGAAGGACAATCAATTGGTGCCTTCAAGAAACTTCCTTCTAGGATATACCTTTAACTATACAATTATTGTGGGGACAATAAGAATAGGTACTTCCATCCATAACTATATTAAAAAAATGTAGAACCTTATATGAAACTAATGGTACATGTACAAATTCACAAAATCATGTCTTTTTATATAGGTATTTATTGTAACATTTATCTCTCCTTATCTATAAAGGTATTTTTATCGATGTCGAGGTCATATTTTTGCCTATAGGACACACCCATGAGGACATTGATGACACATTTGGAAACCTATCTGAATGTGTAAAGAGGAAAGATGTGTGCGGTGTGGTAGAGATGGTGGACACTTATAAGACATGTGAAAATACAAGAAACTTCATGCCATATTTTATTGAAAAGGTAGTGGATTTCAAAGAGGATGTTAATAGTTACCAGTTGAAGGGAAGAAATAAAATAGTAGGCTTGATAAAAGGTCAATACTTCCTTCTATGCATGGAGCAAGGTAAACCCATTATGCATTGTAAAAACTCTATAAGAGATAGAAATTGGTCCCCCCATTACATTATGGGGAATAAAATAAAATGGTAATCTAGATGTTTCAAAAGGCAAATCAAAAAATATATATTTCAAAGACTTGAAAAATAGAGAAATATCTCAAGATTCCATTATTGCTAAAGATTCAAATAGAAGTAGAAAAAAGAGTCAAAAATAAATTAAATATAACTTGAATAATTATGTGGAGAAATTCAATGAATTTGGTTTGACCAAAAATAGTAAGTGGAAGGATCTAACATATTACTTCCAGACCATCCACAACATGATGAAATAACACATGTTCCCTTCTGAAGTTGAGTGCACATGAGAGTTTTGACCTAGAACTCATCATGACATACCCCTGCATATAGATCTACATAAAATGGTTCATGATAGCACCCTTAATTGGGAGTGGCAACTATAGATACATATGTTGGTCCAAGAAGCAAAAGAACAAGAATTGCATTTGATCAACTCAAGATGTGCTAATTAGAGACATGTTATTTGTTAGACTGGATGATTTTATAGGAGTGGACTACATATTATGGGTTTTTATAGCTAAAATAAATATTGAGATACTATAAACAAATGGGGATATAGAATTAAGGGTCAATGTAACTTGGTTCATACTAGTTTATGTAGGGAAAAAAAATGCAAAAGAAGTTGAAATTTATTCAAGATGCTTAGACAAGAAATGGAAGACAAACCCACTGACACATCCTTATCATCCATACTCATAGATAGTATCATCTACAGTTGGAAACCAAATAAAAATTGGAGAGGTCATACACTTCTTCTCACTATTTTTTTGAAAGGCATTGTAATAGACTATTTGAATGCATCATCCCACTAAGCACTAATAAAAATAGTGATAAAAGGATTGCAAAATTTGAAATGGTGTTTCCTTAATTTTGGAATGAGAAATATGAATGTATTTTTTCAAAATTTAGTCCATTTTTTGAGAATATATAATGTTTTATTATTTTATTTATTTATATTTATTTCTAGTGGCACTTCACATTTTGGGTCTTGGGAAATACACTTCAGCTTTTGAGTTTTATATTTTCTACTATGACAATTTATTATTTTGGTAAATGTTCATCTCTTTAATGACATTTGATTATTTGAATGTCCACTTCACATTTTTACATCCTTCAAAATTATCTTTGACAAAATGTATTCATAATTTACAAAACTATGAATTTAGTACATCTCATATTTTGTGTTTTATAAAATACAATTCAACATTCCAATGTATACAAAAAGGTCTTCAGGGTTTACACCTTGAAATGTCCCACTTATGCATCAAAATTTGTTCTTCGGCATTTGCATATCAAAAAAAATTATTCATATTTTAATGTGGCACCCCAAATTGTGTGAGATAATATGACATACACTTTTATGGTCCCAAGGACATCACTCAAATCAAATTAAACATATAGTTCATAATCTAATCAACTGATGGCATGTGGAATTTTAATCATCCCAGAAGTTCTAAGTAACATATTGGCCAATCATGTGATTATTGTACAAATTATTTTTCCTTAAAAAATATACCACCAAGTTTTATAATATATTTAAATGCATGGTTTGTGAACCAGTTTGAATGTTCACATAATTTGGACTTATTGTAAATATATAATATAGATCTGATTTATTTGTTATAAGTCCAAGTAATTCTTGATGAAGTCCAATTTATTTATGATAGTTTCTAAATACTAATAAATAAATTATTTATGATCATTTTAAATAATTTGGACTTATCAAAATTACATTAGATAGATATGAGTTATTTGTAATAAGTCTAACTTAATCTCGATACAGTCCAATTTAATCCATATACAATCCAATTTATTTCTGATAGTTTTTGAAAATTTGGATTATTGATAATTCTGAATTATAAAAAATAGTCCTTCATAAAATTTATTCATCGTAATGTGTGCCTATAGATTGTGTTTTAATCTGGTTATGATTGTGTAGTATAATAAGGATATACTTGAATAGTATAATCTTGTACTTATTTTATTATTAATATTGGGTGTAAAATTGTTTGTTGGTGTTTGAGTTGGGTACTAAAACACAATGACCTATGATATTATGGGATGTCATAGAGTTATAAAATATGAAATGTACTTGGATGGTAAATACTATATTTATTATATCTAGACCCACACTTACATAAAACATACATGTGTTGGTTGTTACTTGAATAGTATATGTGTAACATTTGGTAAGATATCATTTATGTATACATATAGTCTTGAAAGTGTAAACAAATGTTAATAAAGAATTATATTCATTTATATGTCTTACTGTGTTATATATTAGTTTGATTAAAATCATATGCTTCCATGTATCTATGACTGTTTTGTATGAATATTTATGGATAAACTAGTAGTATGACTTAGAACACCAAAATATGATAATATGAGTTATTATGGGGTGTAGTTATTTGGATATTATTGTGGTAGTTTGGAATCTACAATTTATTATGAATATGAAACATACTTGAGTGGTATGATTTATAGGCTTTATTTCCTGTATGAGTTAAATATTAATGTATGATTTATTTATGCATGGTTGGAATGAACATATACTTTGTTTACTCTTATGTATAGCATGTGATGTGATATTATTGCTAGAGGATGAAATCTATTGATTTTTAAGTTATATGTTATATTATATATGTTTATTTTAGAAACCGTATTGGTGATACTAATAGGTAGTGAGTGTAGACATCCAATGCCTAACACCATTTGTGTTTAAATTGTCAATCTTACTCAAATTATACTCAAATGCACATTTTAGGCTTAAAACCATAAAAAACCCTAAATGGTTCAAACTTGTCATTTACAAGTGCCAGTTTAGGTCAAAGTATCCCTAAATGGGATAATATATTTTATGGGCTAGCTAACTTTGTTTAGATCATTTTGAGTCAAAATAATGATTTTTTCTTTTTTATGATATAGATCACTCTTTTATTCTAATTCATTATTACACATCATGTACCTTTGTTATTTTGTGTCAACAACATCCTAAATGGGAATGTGGTCCATACGCATCTAACATTGCCTTTCAATTATTCTCTAGTCAAATTATGACCTAGTAATATGACTTTTTATCTATTTTGATTAATTAAGGGTTAATTTCCAAATATATTGCACAAATGTTGATTAACCTTATTTAAGGCTAATTGATCTAAATCAAGAGATTAAGTGGATTTTCTATGAAAGTTGTTGAATATTTATTTTTGGAAAATGATTTTTAATATCTGCATCATCAGGTGATGTCATCTATAGGGTGGCATCCATCAAGCTATAAGTGCATAAAATATCAGGATTATGGGTCTCTCATGCCTCTTTATTACCTCCTATGCCTCATTAATTTCCCTTCTTCCAAATTCATGATGAAGATAATTATGGATTTTAATTACATAATTCAATTAATCCATGACCACACATCTCAATCTTGAGATGAACGGTCATAATTGATTCTGGTCATTCTTAAAAATCTATAAATAATAACATAACATAGGGAAATCAACCATAATAAAACATAAGAAAATATATTTATATATTTTCAAGAATGATCAAAATCAACCATGACCACACATCTTATAACATAGGGAAATCAACCATAATCAAACATAATAGAACATAAGAAAATCTATTTATAGATTTTCAAGAATGATCAAAATCAACCATGACCATCCATCTCAAGATTGAGATGTGTGGTCATGGATTAATTGAATTATGTAATTAAAATCCATAATTTTCCTCATCATGACTTTGGAACAAAGGACATTAATGAGGTATGGGAGTTAATAAAGAGGCATGGGAGACCCATAATCTTGATATTTTATGCACTTATGGCTTATTTTATACACTTATGGCTTGATGGATGACACCCCATAGATGACATCACCTGATGATACAGATAATAGAAATCAATTTCTAAAAATAAATATTCAATAACTTTCATGAAAAATCTGCTTAAGCTCTTGATTTTGATCAATTAACCTTAAACAAGGTTAATCAACATTTGTGCATTTATTTGGAAATTAGCCTTCAATTAATCAAAATGGTCAAAAAGTCATATTACTTGGGTTGTAATTTAACTGGAGAAGAATTGGAAGGCAATGTTAGATGCATGTGGGCCATGTTCCCATTTAGGATGTTGCCAACAAAAAATAACAAAGGTACGTGATGTATACTAATGAATTAAAAGAAAAGAATGATCTAGAGCACAAAAAGGCAAAATCATCATTTTGACTCAAATTGATTTGATCAAAGTTAGCTAGCCCATAAAATACATTGCCTCATTTAGGGATAATTTGACCTAAATTGGCACTTGTAAATGACAAGTTCAAATCATTTAAGGTTTTTAACCTAAAATGTGCATTTGAGTGCAATTTGAGTAAGATTGACAATTTCAACACAAATGGTGTTAGGAATAGGATGTCTACATTTTCCCCTATTTAAGATGGTGTAGCGAGACATTCAGACTGAAGTAATCTCTTTTCAAAGAAAAGATTTTCAAGAATAAATTAGAATAGTCCCATGATACCCCCTTGAGAGGACATATTAGGATGGAAGAGAAGGATAGAATCTTTAAAAGAGAGAGAAAATGAGAAATTAACCCATGGAATAGATCACATCTAGATGAGCTAATGATTGTACACGTGATTACCATCAATGATAGAAATATAATTTAGAGGTATAACAGGCCCCAAAAATAGGGGAAATGGGAAAGATACAATCCATAAATGTAAGGGACACACTGTAAACATACCCAATTTGAGAGTATAAGTTGCACACTAAATATTGCCATTGTGGATAGTACTGTGGAGAGCTTGGAATTAGAAGAAAAGAAAGAATCCTTTACTTTAGAAAGGGAAGTACCACTAGAATAGGGTCTCCAAAGAGAATATAATAAGTACTCTAGTAGAGTAAATATGATCATGATAAAATAGTTTTGCCCTAGTATGGCTAATTTTAATCATTGATAAAGAATAAAAAATGGTTTGCCCCTATAGAGCTGATTTGATTCAAACATGGTTTAGATGGTGGGCCCCAACATGGGCAATTGGAAAGAAAAATAGCTCAAATATATAACCCAAAAGATAGGTTAAAGTGAGTGGGCATAAACATACATGAGATGGTGTAATGGATTATAAAGCCATATAAAACCAAGCATATGATAATGCACAAAGTGATGAAAGAGAAGAAAAGAATAATGAAAGATAGTCATGCTAACCTCAAATAGAAATTGAGCATTGCCTACATAGTTTCATGGACTCATGTTCCAACATGAACTTTAGGTCAATGTAGTTCACCCATGTTTTGGAGAGAATGGAAAGAGGAATGATGAAAAATAACCAAGTATTGATTAGACTCATAATTTATGCAAAGAGATGCACGTCTAAGCATAGATTCAATTGCTAAAATACATAATACCTAGATGCCTAATTCCATATTATGAGCCTATATTATGTGAAGTGTTCTTGATAACTATTCATTGGAGTGATGTTGACGTTAAGACTTTGATACATGCACATAAAGTGCTTGCTATAGCAAAATAAATTAGGAATCAAAAGTATGAATAACTTAAAATGACATAAGATTCCAATTGCGCTAAGACATTTCAAATGTGAACACTTATAACTAAGGATAATGGTAAAATAATGACCAAAACCAAATTTATAATTATTTACATTTAAACAAAAAATCAAAGACAAAGACAAAGAAAATAAGACATCTTAACAACATGAGATCAATATACAAATAATCAAGATCTATGTGGACCATCAAGATGTACTTGGAAAATAAAACAAAGAAGCAAGACCAAATAGAAAAACAAAATAATAGACAACAAACAACAATCAAATAAACACATACATTTTTTTTTTGAATGGTTTTACAAATGTTTTTTTGAAATTTTCTAAGTATCTCAACTTGATTGAGGATTAAGAGATATAGAACGATCTAGCTCATGAAATGGTGAGAGCACACCAACTTAAAATGTTCAAAATACGGTGTGAGAATATGATAAGAGGGACTAAGTTGACCTTGACATGAATTTATCATGGCCTATATAACCCCAAAATAATCCTAAGTCATAGTAATTCTACCCACATAAAAGGTGACAAAAATTTGACTAGGTCATAACAAGTTCACAAACAAAGGTGAATGATAATAGTAATGAACAAATGATGTCATAATGTATGATAAAAAGGCATTGTACGTAATTTTCCCATAGGAAATTATAATTAGGAAACAATGTCATAATTTTGATTTGTCCATAGCCAGTTATAATTATGAAACAATGTCATAATTTTGATTTCCCTAAAGGTGGTTATAATTAGGGGTACCATAACAATATTGATTTTACCATAGGTATTTATAATCATCGATACCAGATAAAATAATAAGAGAAAGATAAATTTTTAGATCCAATGTCATACTACTTCCATAAACTATCATTTGACACAGCATTCAAAAACTACTTAAACTATATCAAAATCCCCCCATAGAAAGTGCAGATTGAACCAAAGGAACCAAGATAAAAAATGGGATTGGTAAGATGATTAGAATCAAGCCTTCATCAATATTAAATAAATGGTATAATAAAAATCATATAAATAAATTATTAGAATAAAATTGGCTACAGTGACAACAAATTTGCCCCCAAGCAATGATTGGCTTAAATTACTCAAAAAATCGTGAGAGTGTAGGCTTAGGTTACTCTTAAAATGGTGAGATCATTAAAACTTAGAAGAATTTCTCATAAAACATTGAGAGTGTAAAGAAGGTGATCAAGATAACCTTAATAGAAATTGAGCATTGCTTACATAGTCCCAAAGGACCTCAATTCAATGTAATTTAAACAACATGGTTCATGGATAATAATGGTATAATAATGCCTAAAAGGGGTCTATAAGGTTGTCCCCAAGAGACGAGGCATGGTAATGGAAAATGGTAATTGGAAAATTGAAAAATGGTTCTATTGCTCTTGCTAACATGGAGATGCACATTTTAGTCAATATGTGAGACAATAAAAATGATCAGTTATAAAGTTGCTACCCAATTGCCTTTCAAAAAAGTTACTTTGTTAAGAACTTGTTGCAAATATAGATCTCAATAATGTGTTTGTGATCTTCATAGATCATTGATTCTGCTTCCTTCAAATGTCAAGACAAGATATCCTTATAACCTTGATAAAGGAAAGTGTTGCCAATGATAAATGATATAAGTGGGTAATGAATGAGTGGGTGATAATGGAATGTATAATAGATGGGAAACAAATGAAGATCGGGACTTTCAATCACATGTAACATTTTTGATATTATATTTGACATAACCACCAAATTATTTTGTTGCTTGATCTTGAGAGTAGCTATCATCTGATTATGTTGTAGATTGGAAGCTATTTTGATTTAATCTTGAATAATATCTTCAGTAAATAGTGAATAACTTTTGTGCTTATTAATTGGTGCCTCAATGAGGTTTTCACCAATGAATTTGTTATGATCATCGCATATCACCTCTGAGAAGGTTTCACGAAGAGATGTTAACATTTGACTTTGATTGTTTTCTAGTGCCTTCAAAAAGGTTTCACTAAAAGATGCTAAGTTTGATCTTTGTTTATCCCTTAGTACCTCCAAAAAGGTTTCACAAGGAGATTATTCTTCTTAGAAATGAATTTGGTCTTGGTCCCCTTGATATTATACAAATGATATGTCACCATGGATGTAGTTCAATAAAGTGTGATTCTATTGGTCTCAATCAATGTTTGTGGAAGGTGGAATGTCAATATAATGGCTATGTTGGGTGGTAATAATGGGATGGTGAAAGGTAGCACAATCCTCATAAAAGATACTAGGGTACTTGTGTCAATGTTGAAGTAATCATCCTCAAAAACCATACAAGGATCACAAATATTTTCAAATTGATCCATAAGGCAATTGTAACCAATGTTACAACCAATACTATAATCTATTTTTGAATTTGATTTCAAAACAAGGGACTCTAAATCTAATGTCACAACTGATGTTAATTCTATTTTTGATTCTAAATCTAATGTTGGTTCAAAAATGGAACCTGCCTCTAATATTTAATCTTCATCTAATATCATTATTTCGATAATCTTTTGTTGAATGCTAAATTTTTGACAAGTAATGGCATGTGATGGCATAATGGGCTCAATAAAAAATGATTCATCTTGGAAGGGTTCAACATAGATTGGCTTACCTAAGTGAATCCCCTCAAAGAGAGGGAAATGCTCAAGGGATGTCTCGACAAAATCATGTCTGTCAAAGTGAGACTCCTCAATGAGTGGGAAAAGGTCAAGAGACAACTCTATAGAGATTGGCTTGTCAAGGAGATGAGGCTTTTTAAAAATAGGTAACATATAAATAGGTAACTTATCATAGTTTGACTTGTCACAAATGGGTGTTTCAACAATAACATTTTGGTTTTGGTTCATAATTGGTTGTAAAAAATAATTTTTAAACACATTTTGATCCTCATAAGACGGCTTTTGAAGAGGTAATGGTTCTTAATTTGGTTCAAAGATCGACACAAAATTTCTAAAGTAGGGAACATTTGGTTTAGTGAGATCAATGGTTTGTGGTTAAATAATGGACTCTCCAAATATTATACTATTGAAGAAGGGATAAAAAAACAATTGGTTCATTAAATGGAGGTTCTTTAACAATAGGTTCATCAAAAATTAGTGATGGGCCAAGAATGGTAATAACTAGACATTTTTTAGTTTAGTTGTTTGTGTAAACCAAAGGAGGAGGTCCTAAAATGGTAATGACTGGATGCTTCTTAGTTTGGTTTCTCATTTAAACCAAAGGAGGAGGTCCTAAAATGGTAATGGTTAGACACTTCTTAATTTGGTTTCTCATGCGAACCAAAGGAGGAGGTCCTAAAATAGTGATGACTAGATGCTTCTTAGTTTGGTTGCTTGTGTAAACTAAAGGAGAAGGTCCTAAAATGGTAACCTTTGCATGTTGTGGATCTTGCTTGCTCATAAAATCCAAAGGATAATAAGGATACACAAAAATAGTAACCTTTGAGCACAGAGCACAAATCAAATGTGAAGGATGAGGATGACCGATGACAACAAGCATGGATGTGATTGGTTTTCAATAGATAGGCCCAAAGAGGGAAACATCCTCAAATAAGATGGAGTGTTCATGTCCATCATAAAAATGCTCTACCTTGCAACTAGGGCCATAATAAACCCCATTTCAAGTGTACTTTAGTGTCATCATTTAAAAGAGTGTTCTCAACATTTGACAAGCTTTAGAAAATGTTTTACAAATGTTTAAATAAGATATGAATTTTGATCCTTTTCCAAACAAATGACTAAGGAACCAAAGAGAATATAAAATAATGTGGCTTATAACCACACATAATTTAGAATATTTGGTTCATGAATTTACTCAACTTTTGGTGAAGTTGAAATCATATAGATTGGAAGAGGGTAAGGTAACTCAAAGATATAAGGTGAAAACAAGTACACCAAAGCCTATATCTTTGTGATACACCTATACCATAAAGCTAGTTTCAAATTCGATGAGTTGACCCTAAAAAAATAGAGGAAATCTCTCCATATTATGAAGAAGACAAAATGAACTAAGAAACTCAAGATGAAAAAAACATGCACAAATCACTAAGTACAAAGCTGGGACCAAATAGGTAGCACAGTGTCACCACATAGTTCTAGTAGAATAAAATATGTTTTAGGACTCAAAATGTAAGCCATATTCAAGATGATTTGAGTCCACCAAGATGATAATGTGATTTTGAGTCTAATAAATGGCCCTCAATCCAAATGTAAAATTGAACCCAAATTAGAACAAGTTTAGTGTGCAAATGGCGAATCCACTTTGACACACCAACCCTTAAAACTTAGAAAGGTTCAATTTTGAATGTGGATTATAAATGAGGGATTTAAACAAATAAGGTAAAATATCTAGACTCAATTGGGTAGTATGACTACACCAAAGTGGGTGATATGACATAAAGTTTTTGATAATAATTTGAACAAGGAAAAGATGAATTTTCCAATTAGATAGTGTAATGCCTCCCTTGTTCAATAAAATTGAGGACAATGTGTTTTGGTTAAGTTTATTGAGTTAACAAGTAGTTTTAGACACAAATCAAGACCAAGTAATCTAATTACAAAAAAACAAATGTCTTAAGTCTAAACTGATAAGGTATGGCAAAGTGGGGTCAACTAAATTAGCAAGGTTTTGAACATTTCTTGGGGAATCAATTACACAATGATTTTCACATCAAATGATGTAAAAGAAAATCACAAATTTTGGGTCCACAACACTTGGCTTGTTGTAAAAAAATCTAATCCTTTTTACAACCACTACATCTTATTATTTGCTTATTGTAGTGCAATGTCCAACTATACACATTATGTCATGTGTGCACTCTAACACTAGAAGGTGGTTTAGCCCCTCAAACCTATGATCCTAGTGGGAGAAATTTGAAGTCACTGTTGGGAGATGAAACTCCAGGTCAAATCTTCCATAAAGAACTTGTGAGAGGTAATGAATTCCCCCTCAGAAGCCAAGATGCAATGAAATGAAAGAGATAAAAAGAAATACTTTAGGGCTATTTTCAAGATCACCCCAAACTATGAAAATTTTTTAGGGAGTGATTTATATGGCATTCTTTCTAAGCCTTAGACTAGGCTTTCTTATAATAAGGATGGCACTTTTGATTCCAAAAGTTCCCTAAAGGGGATGGATGGAAGAGCATACACACAATATCCTTCTTTTTTAAAATCAATTAATTAATCACCTATTGCATACAAACTTAATAAATGAGTTCAATTTTAAGCACCAAATGAGAGATTAGGTGATGTTATTTTTGGCCCTTGGCCTTAATTGCTCGAATGGTAAAAGATTGCACAAAAAAGGCCACATGAACCAATAAAGACCTAATTTTGTTTTAAGCCCAAATTAAAGATTCAAGACTTAGCCAAATTTTATGATTAAAACACCAAATTTTAAAACATTACAAGAGTTATGATGTGTTTTAAGCACTAAATGAAACGTATCTAAGACTTAACCAAATCTTAGGTTCATTTTAAGCACTAATTCAAATGTGTGACATCAAGCATGTTCATTTTAAACCCAAATGAAAGTGTGTTTGGTTAGTCAAAAGCATTCAAACCAACTTCAAAACTACCCCCTCAACCTATAAAAAGACAAATATAAGGGACTACTTTGAAGCACTTAAGAGTTTGAGTAAATGACATTAATAATTTTATCTCTTAGGTTGATAGTCTAGTTGGGTTGACAGTCGAGCTGGGTTGGATAAGCGATTGGGATTGACAAGCAAGTTGGGTTAACATGCGCTCAATTTGGACAGGTAAGTTGGGTTGGATAGGTGAGTTGGGTTGATAGGTGAGTTAGGTTGATAAGCAAGTTGGATTGATAGATGTGTTGGGTTGGATAGGGGAGTTGGGTTGGATAGGTGAGTTGGGTTGATAGGTGACTTGGGATGAACCAGAGCTGAGTTGGGATGAACTAGAGATGAGTCAGACTAAACTAGAGTCGAGCTAGGATGAATTAGAGCTGAGTCAAGTTGAACCAAAGCTAAGTTAGGATGAACTAGAGTTGAGTCAGGCTGAACTAAAGCTGAGTTGGGATGAGCTAGAGTTAGTTGGGATGAACTAGAGTTGAGTCAGGCTAAATTAGACTCAAGTTGGAATGAACCAGAGCTGAGTTGAGCTAAACTAGAGCTGAGTTGGGATTAAACAAAGTCGAGAGAGGATGAACTACAGTTGAGTTGGGCTAAACCAGATCTGAGTTAGGTTAAATCAGAGCTAAGTTGGGTCATCCCAAGAATAAAATTGTGGTTTATAAAAATGGACTTTTTCACTCAAATTTTTGATTTCTTTGCTTTCATACTCTAAGAGCCTACAAGATAATAGTTAGTAGGTTGCTCATAAAGGATTTATGAGAAAATGTGTGGGTTATGATCCCATCGAGTATGCCAAAATGTAGAGAGGATTACATAACATGATTAGTCAAATATTAGTCCAATAAACCAAAGGAATAATGTATAAGAATAAACCAAATTAAGCCTATCTATTCATGTGGGAATTACTAATGATAATAAAAGACAAATGAAAGAAATTAATAAATCTATACCTTCCCAAGTGAATCCATTCTCCAAAAGTGGCTCAAAAGCATGTTCTTCCTTGATCAAGCATCCTTGTCTTTATCAAAAATGGTGGTAAACTCCTCCAATGTCTCAAGAACACTCCACAAAATCTAGGCTCATGATTTGGAATCACTAAACTAGCCTATCAATGAAGCTTACAAACAAAATCAATGATCAAATGTAAAATATTGTGTAAATAATTTAACATTATAACTTTGCAATATTCAATCTTAAAAATGATGTCTATAGCCTCTCTATTTATATGTTTTCAAGAATGACTAGAATCAACCATGATTGTCCATCTCAAGATTGAGATGTGTGGTCATGTATTAATTGAATTATGTAATTAAAATCCATAATTATCCTCATCATGACTTTTAAATAAGGGACATTAATGAGGAATGGTAGTTAATACCTCTTTATTACCTCCCATGCCTTGTTAATGTCTCTTCTTCCAAAGTCATGATGAGGATAATTATGGATTTTAATTACACAATTCAAATAATCTATGACCACACATCTCAATCTTGAGATGGATGGTCATGGTTGATTCTGGTCATTCTTGAAAATATATAAATAGAGAGGCCATGGACATCATTTTTAAGCTTGAATATTTCAAAGTTATAATGTTAAATTATTCCATAATCATTTGCATTTGATCATTAATTTTATTTACAAGCTTCATTGATAGGCTAGTTTAGTGATTCCAAATCATGAGCCTATATTTTGTGGAGTGTTCTTGAGACATTTGAGGAGTTTACCACCATTATTTATAAAAACAAGGATGCTTTATCAAGGGAGAACATGCTTTTGAGCCACTTTTAGAGAATGGATTCACTTGGGAAGTTATAAATTTCTTACTTTCTTTCATTTGTCTTTCATTATCATTAATAATTCCCACATGAATAGATAGGCTTAATTCAATTTTTTCTTATGTATTCTTCCTTTAGTTTATTGGACTAATGTTTGACTAATCATATTATGTAATCCTCTCTATAATGAGTTGGATTCCACTAGCCTGGGTAGTATCACCAATAGATAATCTGATCAAGTGGTGTGTTATGAAATTTACTGATCTAAATGATCGTATGTTATTTAAAAAATTTGGCTAAAGTAATGTTAGATATACATTATCATTTCATATGTTTGATTTGCATGTTGTGTGATATCATGTTAGAATGGATTTTTTAATGGTTAATTACATATTTTTAGAAATATTACAATACATGGTACTAGCATGTCTCACTAAATTCTCATACCGTTATATCTACCTATTCATAAATAGAGGGCCATTTCCTTATAGGGAATTGTGTAGGGAATCATTGGCCCATGGTTGGTGTGGTAAAGTGCTCAAATGATGCTCTCCATCCTCCACTATAGTACTATCTAGAGATGACACTTGAGATTATCAACCATACATGAGTTGGTTTGACTTGAGCTTTGAAGAGCTTGGTATCTATTATTATATTAGGTTATATGCCTAAAAGAATGTAATTGTATTATGTATTTGTATATTTGAATAGAAGTTGCTATATTGTGAGACCAGTCATAATTGTGTCCTATTGTATTTACTTCTTTGGAGCTGTATAAGATTGATATTGTATGAGGTAAATTAAATTAAAATTACTATTATTCTTAGCTATGGTTGTGATTTATTGTACTATTTTATTCTATGTAATGAATGTTAAGTAAGTTATCAATACTAAATTTTCTTAAGTACAACTTAAGGGGTTATTATAACAAGAACATCTGAGGTGAACAAATAATCTTGCACTGCCCAAAAACATAGTATGAATTTTTTATAATTTTTAATAAGGGGTCTCAGGTCACATTCTAGGATTTCAAATATCACATTAATCACATTCTAGATCACATTTGTCCTTGTAACTCTTAGTTGTAATATTGTGGCATCTACATTTAATTTTTTCCTAGGCCTCTAAGTCCACAATATAACACAGGCCATAAATTCATTGAGTGTTTGTATTTTTTAGAAATTCTAGGGCCCCATAGACTTCATTATGGAGATGATGAGTTATTAAGTGGTTCACATAGTTTCATGGATCTATAGCCTCAGTGACTGGGATTTCATGGACTCCATGAAGTCACATTATCAAGAAATTTTAGCCTTGAGAACACCCCATGAAATGTATGAAATACATATCCTCAGAAAAGATCCATAGAATTCTTGAAGTTTGTGCATGAAATATTAATCCATGAAATTATCTAAGTTGGTGTATATAATAGAGTTTATGCAGCCCAAAAATGGGATCATGGATTTTTTTATTCTCAATATCAACTCATGATGTTCTTAATGACTACATAAATTTCAAATAATTTGTGATAGTGTGAAAGAGGAAAGATGCCATAGTCAAAATCAACTTGGAGTGATCAAACTCAATAAAGGCCCATAGAGTTCATAATGATTCATAAAGTTTTTGAGTCTATGGAAGTGATACGTGTCATAGTTGTGTCTTGTTCACAAATATCTTAGTCCAAATCATTACAGAGGAAGTGGATTTTATACATCGACTGATCCTAGATCATGGAGACCATATTAAAATAAATAGGTGCTTGTTATATATTTTATGAAATTAACAACTTTTTAGATTTGTAGGTATAAACAGAGACATTTTTCACTTTGAATTTCACAACAAAATTTAAGTGACCATAGTTTTCATGATAAAGTTCCAAATGGGGAATTTTGGGTCTCATTGGAAATATATTTATGACATATTTTAGTTTGTTGTGGCCATGAGACTGTTACAATAAATCCCATAGTAGTCATGGATAGTTTGAGAGAGAACTCAAGAAGGCCAATGAGTGAGTTAGGAAAAAATATTAGGCCAATAATTAAATGGGATTTATCTCAAAAGAAAGAGATAGAGAGATAAGTGAAGATTAGGAAGATAAAGATTTGAAAGTTGACCGAATAGAAGGAGAAAGGGATATCTCAAAGTATAAAACAAAGATTTAGGCTTGTAATTATGATGTGAACACTGTGATCCCAATATATGTCTATGAATGTAATTTTATTTCAAATTCCATAAAAAGAGTCTCCATATCTATGTACATCTTATGTATTGTGTCTCTGAGACTTAAAGAGTGAGAGAATCATTGTTGAGGATTGAGGCAACTATTTATTCTCGCCATTGTACCTCATGCCTTTGATAAATTGGTATCAGAGTGAGGTTGTTTTGCCTTGCTTGGTTATTTGTCAAGACTTCAGTTGAATCATTAGCAAGTTGTGAAAAAGGATATTGAAATTAGGCAAAGTGATGGTGCACATAAGTATTCCCATTATAAGAGGTGTAAGAGTAAAAGCACCTAGAATTAAAAATTTAGCAAAGATGATGAAAGGAATCCAAATAAGATTGGATGCAATGGAGACATCACAAAGAAGAGGAACTTGTGTTGAATATGTGAGTGTTGATAAAGAATTTGGAGTTCAATATTTGAAGAGAAATATATGGAGAATGAAGCTAAGGGCGTATTTCTCATAGTTGTTTCAAAGTTTGGTAATAATTAAAAGCTAGATATAATTTGTTACAATAGAGATTTGAATCCTGAACAACTTATAGATTATATGATAGAGATGGATAAATACTTTGATTGAGTTAATGGAGAAACCAAATAAAGTTGATTTTTCTTACATAAATTTAAAAAGTTATGCATCTTTATGGTGGGATCATGTACAGACTTAGAGATAGAGGAAAGGTAAGGATATAATCAATTATGGGATAGAATGGTGATGAAATTGATAGCTAAACTCTTATCTTCAGAATATCAAATAAGTTTGTTTATGAAACTATAGAACCTAAGGTAAAATAAGATGTGCATTAAATAATATACTAAGGAGTTTTATAAGCTCACTATAAGAGTTAGACATGCATAATATGAACCAAAGAAGGTATCCAGATACATGAATGGGTTATGTATTGATGTTGAAGATGAGATTGGTTTGCTTAATTTGAGAGCTATTGAAGAACCTTGTCAATGTGCATTGAACAAATAAGAATTTTTTTTAGGAGGCAACACATAAATTCTAGAGGTAGAAGAATATCCTTAAGAATAAGAATACAAATTAGTGGACGTAGAGGGGAAAAAATCATGATGGAGAAGTAAGCAACTCTTAGAATCAAAGTCACAATAAAATATTTTTTTATAATATTTCAGTTGAACTTTGTTTCCTTGTGTCTCTTTGGTATCTTTTTGTGCTTCCCCTCCTCTAGGTGATTCCTCCTATCACTACTTTTGTTATACCTCTTATAGGTTTGGATGGATTCTCTAATGAAATTTCCACCATGGTATTCATACTACTTAATACTTACATACTTATAGTTAATTTATATTATGTTGAGCTAACATTTTTTATAGGTTCTACTTTGGATCTTTTACATTACAGCTTAAACATTATTTATCTATACACCTCCAAGTTTCCTTCACATTAACACTAATACCTATACTTGGTCCTTATGTCTTTTATCATTTCTACCCCTCTTAGTTTTTAAATTTATGAGTTTCAAGACAATAATTAAAGAATCAACTAGGCATCCTTAAAAACACCCATCATTGTTCATTTTTCTACATAGATTATTTTTACTCCCAACCTACCAAGGTGTCTTCTTATGAAAATAAGGCAATAGTCAAGAGTAATGTTTTCCTTACTTAAATTTAGGTATACTCTCTTGTGGTAACACTATAAAAATCTATCAACATGCCTTCATCCACATTTTAACCTTCCTTATGATGATGTCTCAACCTACCTATCATCATACCATCTTCCTTTACACATTTTCTGTGATTGGGTTAACCCAATTATTCTATGCTCACTTGCATAATTTCCCCATTTTTCACTTTCCTTTTGGGATTACCAAGTTTGGTTTTGAGATTTCACTCTTTTTTAAGGTGCAAGTCTAAGAGTCTTTAGGCACCATGATGTCCATGTTCTCCTCTCTAACACCTAAGTATAACCTCTCTTGTGATAGTTATCTTTAGCACCCATTATTGGTTTTTTGAATCTGTATAGAGAAGGAAAATCAAAAAAATCAAATGAGTTAAAATTCATACGATAAGAAAAATCAATGTTAAAAAACAAATTATATATTAAAAATTAGATCACACCAAAAGACATGATATTTTTGGCACATCTCTTATTTCAATCGAAGATCAAACTACATAGTTGGCCTTATGATAGAACTGAGGTCCATTTACGTGTGATAAGATAATAGACTAGGGTAGGAGGTCTCACTACATCAGTATCTATATATATCTTAAATTATTGTGCCACCTACATTCTCACACAAGTACCTAATATTCACATTAGACTAATAGCTTTATAAGATCTCTTGAGGAATGTGGAACACATTGTGGGATGTTAAGATACTTTTATTTTTCATGCATGCTAGCTTTCATATAATGATATTTATACTTCACCATTTAGCTTAAGTTTGATGTTTTCTAGGTAAGGCTCTCTAGGGACATTAATATTGAAAATATTTAGTCTTGCCAACTTGATTTGAGCTCCTTGTTTCTAGTAAAGACTATGTGTTTACCTTGGTGACATCCTCTTTTCCCTCCCTCTAATTTTACCCATTTACAAGTAAGTTTGCTTCAAAATCTCCCTCTTCTTCTCTACTTCTTATTCTTTAGTTGTTTTCAGACACATTAACATTATGACAATTTTAGATTATCCATCCTTAAAATAGTAGTTACATCTTTGAGTTGTTGTAAGATGATATTTTAGTCATAGTCTTATATTTTTAATATTTCTCTTAGTTATTTTTGGGACCTTGAGTTTTCTACTCTCTTTTTTTGTGGGCCATTTGGGCCCCTTTTATCCTTTTATGCTTTCACATTTCACCTTTTTTGTGGGCCATTTATTTTTATTTTTACTTTTTCACATCTTTGTTTGAGTTTGATTTTTCTTACATTGATATTTTTACTAGCATTCTATAGTTATATGTCTCTTTTGTTTAATTTAGATTGTCATTTATCTTACATTGGATGCATTATTAGGTTTTTTTTATTGTAAGTATCCTTGGCATTTCACCTTGCAAATTTTTCCTACTCTTTTTTTATCTTTCTTGAATCATTTGGTCCTAACCTAGCCTTATCAATCTCAACATGCCAAATTTTCCATGTTATCAATAATTTCTAAGAGTTATAAATTTTACATCCATTTATTAACCATGTTGTGTATGCAAACATTTTTTTTAGCCTCGTATCCTAGGGTTTCTCAAACATAATTATTACACCCTTCATGATCGATAATATGGTACTTACATGTAGTTTTTCAATAGAAAGGTAAGTCAAGGTATGCATAGGACGTTTTTAATTATTTATTTATCAATAATTCCTTCAACATTTAGTTTTGGTTATGTTATTTGGTATTATTATGTATCTATCCTCAAGTGCCATCCTACATTACACTATTGTGACATGTGATGAACTTCTTCTCAGTCATATGTATAAACTTGTTATCTTTATCAATTTATTGATAATTTATCTTGTAGGGGCTTGTTAGTGCATTGCTCTCTTTGAGTGCATGCCTTAAGGGGTGCACTAGGAATGGGGTAGAATCAGCTAGTGGTAGTTTGTGAGAGTTATTTGCACACTATTTTATCATATCTTCATTACTACCAGTCTCATCTCCTTTGAGTCTCCTCCTATCTTACCTTTCCATCTAATTTCTGATCAATTTTTATAGCTTTCATGTATCTTACTGTATCGACTAGGGTGATATAGTTTGTTTCATACTTATCTCTCCTTGTATTATATTGGATTGGTTTATATAGTTTTGAATCATATCTTTGTCATTTGTATTGTATTGACTTTTCCAATATAATATTGTGTTAGTTGACATCTTTCCAACTATATAAGCCTTATCAATACTGTCAGCTTAGAGTTAGAGGTTAGTTTTGAGTATTATAGCAGTATATATTTGGGTCATATTTTATTTATAAATAATATAACACAAATATATACTCTACTTGCACTTGCATTTTATCTCATAAGTAGTATTTGAAGGAATTATAAGTTTAGAGTCTTCTCTTGGAGGCTTAGTCTTGCTTATGGTTTTTGAATTTTAATAGGAGAAGTCAAACCGAGGAGGTACACCTAATTTTTAGAAACCCCAACTAAGTTTACCCAAGTCTTAATCTTTTTATTTGAGGTCTTCAACCTATAACATCTCTTTCAAAGTGTTATTGGAGACAAAGGGGGATATTGAGGTGTTGATGGGTCCACCCAATAATAAGTATCTCTATTTCTACTCTCTTACTTGTCTATTATCATTATGAATGTATGTATTTATCATTGCATATGCCCTTCATTATACTAAATAAGTTTATCTAGATATAGGGCTACTTAGGCTTTCCATTATAACCTTATGTTGCATAGACCACCAATTAGTTAGCTATTGTACCACTCACTTTCTTAATAATTTAGTATTTATAGCTATATTGCATTAGATTACCCTTGTTCATCAGTTTCATGTATGTGGTATCCTTATTATATCCTTGATATACCCTTTGTTATCATTATTACAATCATTTATCTATATTGATTCCTAGTGAGAGCTATACCCCATGGAACCCTTTCCTTTTGACATTAGAGTGTAAATTACCCTATACTTGGTCTACATTTATTCTGGAGCCCTACCTACATTCCAAGTATATGCAACCTCTAGTGTTATGAGCCTATTTGAGTCTTAGTATATTGAAAAATATGATATTTATAAGTTATCCCAGCTCATGCATACACAATATGTTTTGAGACCTACATTGCACCAAAGAATAGTTGAGCTTCCTTGATATTTATTAGGTCCCTCAATGGTATTAGTATAAAAAACAACACTCTAATAGTTTTAGTTATTCAACATATAGAGAAACCTCTGCAATGCAATGTGTTGCTTTAACATAATCTTAAGTGTTACAATAAATTTTCTCTAAATGGCTTGTTTGACTTCTTTAAAATAGTAGTGGATGTTCAATAGATTCTTGTGAACAATAAATGCTAGATATATTTTTATATGATTTCTAGATGTCTAAATGTTTGTGTATTTATAGATGAATTTAATTCAAATTAAGACCCTATTGACATACAAACCAAAATCAAATGGTCAAAAAAACATAAAAAAATACTACTCCAAAATCCACTTGTGCACCTAACTGATTAGGACCCCATAGAACCCCAATAGTGAATTGAGTTCATTTCTATGAAGACCACCATATGACCATAAAATCAAAGGAAAGGAGAATAAAAGAAGACATGAAGAGAAACTAAAAAATATTTGAATAATACCTAATTAGAACAAACACTCAAATCCCTTAAAATTATATAATTAAAAATCTAATAAATCCCTAAGAGCCATTTTTAAATTTCAAATGTAAATCCCTATATAAATTAATAAGCTAAATAATTTTAATAATTATTAAAAAGTCAAAAATAAACTAAAAAATAAATAAACAATATTAATAATTAATAACAATTATGAACCAAAAATAACTATGCTTTCCAGCTTGACTATAAGTTAACCTCATCTCATCAACATGTCAACTATTAATTTATTAATTTAAAAAAATAAAAATCAAACCCTAAAAATGTGTTTCCTCCCTTTTAAATACCAATTATAATCTCATTCATCTTTTACTCCCTTATTAATAATTATGATGGCTCTGAATCCACTACACTGGCCCTTGTGGACATTGGTTTGATTCCCACTCAATATACAGACAAATAAATAATGACTCCAATGGTGCTAATGATGAGAGTTTGAATCCCAACCATCATACTTTCCTTTCCATGGATGAGAAAGCATGGATTAATTATTTCCTACTTTCACCATACTTTATCCATTTATTTAATTATATCCTCATTTAAAACCCTAAAGAAGATGAAACCCCAAACAAGCCCAGTGGAAATGGAGATGATGAGATTCAAACCTATGACATGGAAGATGGTGAAAATCACTCTTCTTCTTTAAAGATGGATTCAATTT
This sequence comes from Torreya grandis, assembly GCA_037957365.1. Lineage (NCBI taxonomy): Eukaryota > Viridiplantae > Streptophyta > Pinopsida > Cupressales > Taxaceae > Torreya > Torreya grandis. Next base: position 2,270,557 of record JARHVA010002303.1, on the reverse strand, counting down.
TTTGCATGTGAGATCTCAACATAGAGAATATATAGCTAAAGATTAGAACCCCGATGGATATTTTAATGTTGATCTTGGCACATATGGATGATTTTCTATCATATGATACCATAGAGATGTTCAACAGCCATTTTACACATATGTTAATTGATGCATTTAACTTCAGAGATATGAAGTCAGCATTGGAAGATTAGAATGTTGATAGCCTCAGCATAGTTTTGGGGGGCCTCAATATTTATATATTTGGTAATAGACATAATAAAAAACCATGACTTGATTTATATCATTATTTTTTATTTGATTAGGTAAAATTCTTTTGAAATCAGAACTATGAACTATGGAGGTGAGGGTTTTGATTGTTGGACCCACATCCAAGTACAAAAAAGAGGGTGAAAGAGGATCACCTTAATAACCAAGAACAAAAAATAGGGTTTGAAGGCTCCCCAACCTTTAATAAGTAAATTAAAGGTACCCATAACCTTAGTGAGATAAGAGAACATGAGGGTTTTAAGGGTTCCCACAACTAGGGGTTTAAGGGTCCAGCAACCTACAGTACACAAACATGTTACTAAATAGTGAATCTCAAAGGGTTGTCTCCCTTCATTGTGTCTTCTTTAAGGGCACTACATGTTGTTTCCAAAATTAGCTTAGCTCATTTTTGGAATCAACCCCTACGAAACATGTTTGTTTTGCCTTTTGTCTCTCTAAGTCTGTTTTCGAGATGGGTTTTTCTCGTTCTCGTCTTGGCCCAACTGCACCGCTCAAAATTTGTAACATCTTTTCGCTACATTTTCCCCAAAATGTGAAGGTTGTTACGGTCTCGATATGACTAGGGGACCAAAATTTTCCTTTTTTAGTGTTAGTATCTTTCTTCTATTTTCGTGCATAAGCGGTGAATTTCACCACCAGTGCATTGTTAGTTTATTTTTATTTTTATTTTTCTCATGCAAGAGTGGAAAAATTTGCCACCCCTACATCTTGACCTGCATGAGTGACAAATTCTACCACCCCTACCTTTTTTTGTTTCTCACATGCAAGAGCGGCAAAATTTTCCACCCCTGCATATTTCTTCCTTTTTAAGTGTAAGGACGGCGAATTTTGCCACCCCTACACTACCTCATTTTCTATGTGCAGCATTTATTGCCATGCACACCAGGTTGTTGGGGTCAATTTTCACCCCATTTAATCCAGTTTTAACCTCATTTTGCTTCATTCCTCCTCCCTTCCTCCTACCCTCTGCCTCTGGATGATCCATCAAATGGATGAGAGTGTGTTTTGGTTGATTTAAGCTTGCGGCGCACATTTTTTTCCAAGTAGGTTTTGTATTTGGATTTATTTATTCTTCTATTTTTAGTTTTCTTTCATTATTGTTTTTTTTACCCCTTCTTAATCGGCCTTCCAGACTTCCTCTTCATGTATGAGTAGTGATTTTCACCGCTCGAGCCTTGTCTTTTCTGACTACCTGCATTGGTGACAAAAATCACCGCCCATACAAGTTCACCCTTTACATGAGTGGGCAACAAATTTCACTGCCTTGTATTTACCAAGCCCACCTGCATGGGCAGTGAAATTTTCCACCTATGCTCCCTGCTTCTCCTTAACTATAGGGGTGGTAAATTTCACTGCCCACGTAGACCGAACCTGTAGGGGCAGAAAATTTTACCCCCCATGTACTTCACTGTGCATTCTTCCTTCACGGGTGGTGAATTTTGCTGCCCATGCACCTTTTTTATTTTTTCCACCCTTGTAATTTTCCACCTTCTCCATTTTTTCCCTTTCTTCCTCTTTTCCCTCAGTTTTCGACCCGACCCTGTTAAGTGCCCTTCCTTGATCATGATCACCTAACGTGCGAATTCCCTAATTTGCACATTATTTCTTAATTACATGATCATGATTGTAGTACCCTCTGAAGATTCTTGCTCATCAACACTTGCTCAACTGAGGCCAATTTTGATGTCTAAAACTTCTCAAAAAAGTCAAAGGTCTTGAAGTACTGATACCAGGGCATCTTTTCGATCACTTCGGTCACCTCTAATGTTGACGACATTAGAGATACATAGATATGGTTGAGTTTGTGACCAAAACTAAGGTGACAAACCCAAGCTCTAAAATAAGGAGGATCATCAAGAGCAACATTCATCTGGTTGTCGCTTTCTCGATAGCAGCACATCATATAGAGTTTGTCCTCCAGTGTGCCCAGTTATACAACAAAGAGATGAGATCAGTCTCAGATGCCAGTGGAAATGTAATAATTCAACTAGACTCTAAACTCATTGACAAAGTCTTTATGTGCCCTCTTTCTACTGAAGTGTTGAGGATTGACTTCATAAAAGCACAGAAGGAGTATGATAAGGACCCTGAGAGGGCAAAGAAAGTAATGAATAAAAGGTGGCTGAAGACCCCCAAAATCAATTTATCTAGATGGCCATGGAACTTCTCAAGGAGTGATTTCATTGAGGAAGTTGGTGACTTGATCACCCTTCTCAACAAAGTGCGAGGTCTCCCGTCTTCCTCACAGTTCTATGAGTGGATGTACTTGTTCATCAAAATCATCCTCCAAGGTAAGCAAGTCATCTTCTGGGGTGAGAAAATTAGCAACGCTCTTCATGAGCAACTAACCAAGGTACAAACTACTTCAAAGTTCTATATGACTTTGTACCTGGTCTACATAGCTGCCTCGATGTGAACCTTTCCAAGTTTGACAACTGAAGGGGACAGAAAGATCACCCCAGTCTACACATATTACCCTCAGCTAACACTGCAAGGATCAATCCACCATTTTAGAAGGGTAAATGATGCCTTCTTTGCCATATTTTTATGCCTCTTTGACTCTCAGCTTAAGCAGAAGAGAATATTTGATGAGGCCTGGATGATCGTTAATGACTATGGTTGTATGTTCCTACAATTTCCCTCCTTCTGCTATCTTTAGATTGGCTTTTTCTAAGACTATCCCTATATGCTCCCCAAGTTTCCTTCTGATAATTTAGTCCTAATAAAGCTATGTAGACAAATGGTTGTCGTAAATACTACGCAGATAGAACTGAAAAAGCCAGGTTTTAGGTTTCCAATTAAAATTGGTAGATACTCAATTTTGATTGTAGCTAAAGCCAAGGTCATGGAGACAGAGATGCAACTAGTTACTATGAAATAGTTCAAGAGAAGGAACAACTTTGACTATAGGAGTGTTAAAGACATGATCAGAAGAAAGACTCAGTTTCATGAGCCTATGATCGAAGACATCTAGGTAGACCTGCAAACAGCCAAAGAAATCAAGAAAATGGACTACAACAGGCTGACCTTGGAGCAGATCAAATATTTGGGGCTTGTAGAGATTCCCCCCAATTTGGTCGATGACAAGAACATTATCAACAGCAGGAACCTAGTCGAGAAGGTTGCTGACTCCCCTCTTCCTCTAGTTTAGTGGTCTCAAAAAGAATTAACTTCTTTGAGGAAGAGATTCGAACCAATATTGGCTAACACTAATGATTGGTTAGTAGCCAAAGGGATCACGCTAAAAGAGTTTATTACAGGATCAGAGGCTGAGTTCAAACTAGAAATGAAGAAGAAGGAAGAAAATAAGACTAAGAACAAAGGTGATGTTCCTTCCCCATCTAGGCCTCACAAGCCTAAAACTATCTTTGTTTCCAAGAAATCAAAGGTTACTAAAGAGCCAGAATCAATGGCTAAGGGAGTTGAAAAACAAAGCTCCCAGGAACAGGTAGCTCAACAAATGGAGACAGATGACAGGCCCTCAGAACAACAAAAGGCTGAACCTTTACCTTCCCAAGAAGGGGTATAGCCGCTTACAGATCTCTCTCCTTCACCACCTCTTTCTCCTATCAGTGTCCCTTCTTCTATAGCTGCCTCTCCTTCCAAATTCATGTTTTTTGATCCTTAGGGTGCTTCTGGAGATACTCTTCGCTCCTCTAGACCTATTCCTAGTTTGGCATCTCCTTCCTTCAATCTAGGAGAAAGCTCTGCCTTTGATAAGTCAATCGCCAGTATGATTTCTCCTATTACTCCTACTGTAACCACCATTACCACTAGCAATGTAGAAGTTACCATGATAACACCAACTGCAGGAACCATTGCCATAATAGGTACTTCTTCTCTCCCTCCTTGGATGTCAGCTTTCACACCTAAAAGAAAGAAGCTAGCCATCTCTCTAGATGACTTTGATTTTAGTAAGATAGTGTTGGTAAAAGCCAAGGCCCCTAAGAGACCAAGGATCCTCTCAAAATTGGTTGAGGAAAAGGGGCATAAATTTCTAGAAATAGCTAAACCACTGCAGGACGCAACCCTTGAGGGTTTTGACATGAGCAGCTATTCCATCTCTCATGTTGAACTTAGAAAAGTTACTCGCGAAGGTGTGAAAAGTGATCTATAGTCTGAAATAGACATCATGGTCCATAAGTTCAACATAGAAAAAGAGATGGACTACTATAAGGCTAAGGCAGAGCAATTGACTGTAGTAGTCAAAAAGTTCACCCTTCCCCCTGAAGCGACAACCCCAGAGGCCTTTTCCATAGACGACCCTATCATTCAAAAGGCATAGAAAACCTATATGAAAGGGAAAGTGCTAGAGGATTACATTGAAAAGATTCACACTTAGGGAATTTTCTTATTTACAAAGGTTGCCGAGAAGATAGACAAGATGAAGAAGCTGAGAACAGATTTAGAAGACCTTGTCTTTCTTATCTCTCAGGACATTGACAGTATAGAGAAATATCTTAGCAAGTGGAAGGAAAAGAAAGATCTGAGAAAAAGCACCTTGATATCCATTGGTGTTATTTCTAGCAAAGATTCCTATGTTGAGATTAAAGAATCACTGATATACAGGGTTTAGGTGCTCAAGGAGCTCATTGAAGATCTCAGGTCTTCCAATGATGCTAGCGAGAAAAGTGACACAGGCTTGTTGAATAGACTAGAAGAACTGCCTTGCGACCTCACCACCAGAGATAATCAATTTCTCTCAGTCGAAGAGATGATCCAGGGATTCAAGGGTAAGATTCAGAGAGATTTTGAAGAGAAAGCCTTCTCAATGACTTATGTGGACAATATTTTAGATACTTAGTTAACTCTGGATAATTTGAGATCCAGGTTAACTAGTCATGCTAAGGCAATCACAACATTGAAGGATGCTATAATCAGAGCCAGGGTCATCTTCAAGAACACCGTTGTGCCAGACAGTTGTAGAATTCAGGCATCCATTGCTATGTATGATGCTCATCTGAAGAAGTCTGGCGGCAAGAGCTGAAACTTTTTTCCCTTCTCTCTTCTTTTCTCATGCACTTTTGTCATGAAAAAGTGCATGCAATTTTGTAATGTGTAATTACATGTAAAAAATCTAGAAAATATCTCAAAATTCAAAGATGAGTCATCTTTGACTAAGATATTTTTATATTTTAATATTTTCTAATTTTGAAGGTTTCTCCCTATATATAGTGGAGACCTCTTTTGTAAATAGATCTTGGATAATTAAGAGCAAAAACTATGCTGAAATTGAAACATTTCTTGAGACTTTGTACTCAATTTGTAAATTATCTTTTGTTGAATGAATGAGAAGCAGGTTTATTTTAGACTTTGTGTTGAAGTTATCTATGTTATTTAGGAAATAGTTCTTATGTCCTCTTTCCTGATAACCTCTTATTTATTTTATTTAACAAGCAAAGTGTGTGTGTTGACATTATCTGAGGACATTTCTAAAAGATATAAGAGAGACTTTGAGCTACTTTTATCTTTGTGATCCTTTTATCTTTTGTAGTTTTAGGCAAAGACTTTGTGCTTCATTTCACTCTACGTTTACGCTTATTTTGAATTAGTGAAGGAGGATACAAAAGACTTTATGCTTACACAAGTTTCCTTGTGAACTTTGTTATTTCAGGTGATTTTCTGCTCTACACTGGATACTATTCCTAAAAGAAGAGGAATGTTGTTGGCTAACGACCAAGATTTCTCTCTCTTGTTCCTTGAACATCACCTCTGAAAAAAGAGAGGTGGATGTTGTTATACCACCCCAAGTATTATTTTCTACTTAATTATATATACATATAGCATATAAATATTCATAGGGAACCTCCCCTTAATGAGAGGAGAGATTTACCTCATCCAGATCTGATAAACCCACACTTTTCATGGCATAAATCTCCCTGTGATGTGTTTGATATACCCATTTTGTCATCAGTTAGTTGACGACAAAATATTCACCCAACAGCTTTTTGGCAACTCCACTAGGGAATACGAACGTGCATTTGGAAGCCTCAGGCTTCAACTTGAAGTAGTTTCAGTCCCTTTTTCATTTGAAACCTGGCAACTCCACGCTACACAAGAAGCCAGTGATCTAAGGGTGTCTTTGACCCTATGTTTGAGTTGGCACAGCAGAGCAATTTTGATCTATTTCGTCTACCACCTTTCCTCTAATGATCTAGGAGTCTTCCTCCTGACCTTATCGGGTCACTAACACAAGGTAGAGCTTCTTTTCCTACTACTAATAGTGCCCTGTCGATAAATACCCCACCGAGATTTGTTATCCCACCATTTAATCATCCTTTCATAATGGCTCAAGGTTCGTGGGGCAATTCCTTTGGTCCTCTTAATTTGACACACCCTTACATGAACTACCTCATAGTTCTAGGAAAAAATTTCCCAAGGTTTTTGGTGATGGGAAGGTTCATCCCGATGAGCATATTGCTGCCTTTTCTATAGCATGCGGCATAATCGGCATAGAATTTGAAGATGTAGCAGTGAGACTTTTTGTAGAAACTCTGCAAGGTGCTACTGTAGACTAGTTTTACCACCTTCAAACTCAAACTATAACTGACTAGAATACACGAAAGTCCATATTTGAATCTAGGTTTAAACCTATTGAAGATGCACATGCCTTATTAGTGTAGTTAACACAGATGAAAAAAGAATTACAAGAACCCATGAGGGATTTCATAGCCAAATTTAACAAGTTAAGGAACCAGATTCCAACTGTCGCTCAACCCACACCAGAGAATCTTAAATGCTTTTTTATTAAATCACAACTTCTCAAAGTAAGTTTCTTATTGAGGTGAGTTGGCCCTATGGATCTCACATTGGCTCAAAATTTGGCTACTGAGATTGATGATGATCTTATCTTGGTAGGTAAGATCAGAAAAGACCCTAGTAAAAATAGATTCTCTTCATTTGTTGAAAGCTCTTCTACAGGCACTACAGATCTTATGGTGCAAAAATTAACAAATGAAATGATAGCTTTGAAAAGACAAATAGCCCAAGGTATGTCTACTCCCATCTATCGAGATATGCCCAGGAGAATTTTCCAAAATCAACAATATCAGGGCAATACTGCCCGAAACTAAGGGCAACCAAATCGTCTGCCTCCCCCTCCAAAAAAATTGGCCATTGAAGCAGCACCTGCCAATTCAGTGGTTAGTTACCTAGAGGCTGAACATGACTTTTCACTCCAACCTCAATTGGACCAACAAGATGATGATAATATCTTTGATGAGTAGGAAGAAGAATTAGCTGGTGACTCTAATATTGGTTTCCTGGACTACCAAGATGAAGCTAGAAGTAAAAGAGAAGGGTTGGATGGGTCTTATGCTATTTTCACCAGATCTCAAAATTAGTCAGCCCCATAGGCTGACAAAGGGAAAGTAGAAGAACCTCAGCTGGCAGTTTCTATCGCTAAACGAGGAACTCCATTGCCTCCTCAATCAAAATATCGGATAACTCACCAAAAAGTAAGTACATCCAACCACCCTATACCTTCCACATCTGTTGCTCAGACCAGTACCACACCTAATAAAGACCTAGATGATGGACCCTCTTCTTCCATTTCAAATTCCTTTCAATTATTTGATATAATTGATCACGCCAAGAAGACCAAGATTCAAATGGCAGAGATTGAATATTTGAGAGCTTACCCTGAACAATTTGATAGGTTGGTAGAATATGTGAAAAATAAAGTCATCCCCACAGGACAAAATTCTTCAAAGGCCATTCATGATCCCTCCAAAGATAAATCTACCCAGAATAATCTTGTCGTGACTCCTCCTATTGCTCCCAAGAAAATAGAACCTTTTTATGTTTCCCTACTTATAAATGGTTACAAATTGAGTAATTGCATTATAGACTCTAGAGCCTCGGATAATGTCATGCCCGCCAAGGTGGTGGATTCCCTTGGTCTAACTTTGACCAAAACTTTTGGGAGGTGTTTTTCTATGGAAAACAAGTAAGTTCCACTCTTTGGTCAGATAAAAGACACCCAATTTGCTTTCACAACTTTTCCAGAAAAGAGGATAAAAATGACGGTTCTAGTGGCTGATGTTCCAGCCTCTTACGACATCTCGTTTGGGCAAAATTTCTACAAAGATGTTGGAGGTGAGCTAGGCATGGACTTGTTGGAAGTGAGGATCCCAATTCAAGGCATTATGAAGAAGTTGCTTCCTAAAAAAGAGGCAAGGTATGTAGTCACCCAATCATCAGCACCAGAAGCTCAAATTTTATTTGAGTCTTCAGGCATGTGCAACTACTTCCTATCTACGGATGAGATCCATGAGGCATCCGATAAAAATCTTACAGGTGACAACTTGAAATTGTGTTCAGCTAACACAGTGGAAGAATCGGCAAAGCAAAATGAACACAGGGAAGAACCTCTTCTCCCAAGCGAAGGAATTTTCAAAAAAAAAGTGGTGTCTAATGAGGTATGGACCTTAAAATTTGATGGCAGCTGCTCTTCTACCAATTCAAGAGTTGGAGTTGTGTTGGTATCTCCTCAAGGAGATATTATTCCTTTATCCTACAAGTTGCAATTCAACAATACCAACAACACAGCTGAGTATGAATTCCTGTTACTCGAATTATAGGCTGCTAGAGAAAAGGGCATTAAATTACTCCATGCTAAAGGGGACACCAAATTGGTAGTTTACCAGGTAAGAAACCTCTATCAGAGAAAGAATGAAAGATTGCACCACTATTGTAATATGGTCTGGGATCAAATTAAAATTTTTGATGATTTCATCATCTCTACCGTTCCATGAGAATTTAATGACCGGGCGGATGCATTGGCTATCTCTGCTACTCTCTTGGTTCCCCACCCAGATTTTAAAAGAGATAAGTACACCATTAAACTGGTCTTTTGGCCAAATGTACCTGATAATGCCAGCCATTGGCAAGTATTCAACAATGATGATCAAATCATCACCTTTTTGGAGCAAAAGGGCAATTTCAAACAACTACAATTTGAAGGTAGTGAACTTCAGGAATGTGAATCAACCTCTGAATCAAACCCAAACATAGGTGAAGATTTTCTTTAGCTTAAAGGGAACAAGATTCCCAAAGCCCTGGTTTCCCTAGAGAAATTGTTTAATAACCATGACAGGTTTATTAAACAATAACGAACAGATTCAAACTCCTCTTAGGATTTTGATCAAGTAAACTTGGGAACCAAGGTAGATCCTAAGATGGTAAACATTGGGAAATGTTGCACTCCCAAGGAGAGATTTAAGCTTGCTAATCTACTCTACCAATATATAGATGTCTTGGCTTATTCCTATGATGACCTGAAATCACTCAGGTTGAATGACATTCGCCATGACATTCCTCTTAAGGCAAACTCTATACCTTACAAGCAAAAGTTCAAGAAATATAATCTAAAAATCTTAGGTACTATTTTAGCTGAGATACAAAAAATACTTGATGCCCAGATAATTTTCCCAATCCATCATTCCACATGGATTGCCAACATAGTGCCTGTCAGAAAGAACAATGGTGAAATTCGAATCTACATGGATTTCAAGAACTTGAATCAGTTATCTTTAAAAGATAACTACCCCCTCCCTATCATGGATCAAGTTTTGAAAATGGTAACATATTCTGAGATGTTATCAATGCTAGATGGTTTCTTGGGTTACAATTAGGTTGAGGTTAGAAAAATAGATCAACATAAGACTATCTTTACCACACCTTGGGGCATCTTCGCTTATCGAAGAATGCCTTTCAATCTGATAAATGCAGGTGCCACATTTCAAAGAGTGATAGATCTCACTTTCAAGGATGAAATGGGCAAGTTCATTATGGTGTACTTGGATGATTTGACAGTATTTTCAAAACATCATTCTGACCATGTCTATCATTTACAAAGAATACTTGAATGTTGTCGTCAGAATGATATTTCTCTAAATCCAAAGAAATATGTCTTTGGAGTGACTGAAGGGAAACTTTTCAGACACATTGTGTCTCAAGAAGGTATTAAAATTGACTCAGAAAGAGTCAAGTCCATCCAAAAACTTCCTCTGCCTACCAGCAAAACTGCGGTTCACTCTTTCTTTGGAAAGGTGAACTTTCTTTGGAGATTCATTCCTGAGTTCGCTGAGAAGACTCACCACATCATCAATATGATGAAAGGCAAAGCTACCTTCAGATGGACTGCTGAGGGAAAATTAGCATTTAAAAACATCAAGAAAGTGATTGCTCGTGCACCAGTCCTAGTTTGTCCAGACTACACCAAAAGCTTCAAAATATATAGTTATGCTTCTGAACATACACTCTCAGCCATTTTAAATCAACAGAACCAAGAAGGTGTAGAATCTCCTATCTCTTTCATGAGTTGTCCACTCAAGGTTCATGAGCTAAAATATTATAGCATGGAGAAGCATGCATACGCGGTGGTCAAAGCAGTCAAGCATTTCAGGTTTTATATCTTGAACTCGCACACTGAAGTTCTCGTACCTGATACAATAGTGAAGTCCATTTTGACTCAACAGGAGTTTGGTACGAAGAGGGGTAATTGGATCACCAAGATTCAAGAGTTTGATATAGACATCAAACTTTCCAAACTTGTGTGGGGAAAGGGTCTTTGTTAGTTGATCACCAACAACATTTCAAATGAAGCAGAAAGTGAAGAAATAGAGATCGAAGACATGCCTACGATCCTCTTTGTTGCCACCACTGATGAGTGGTATTCCAATATCACTCATTTTTTGACATATGGTGAGTGTCCCGCTCATCTCTCCTATAAGGAGAAATGAAATGTTAAATTAAAAGCTGTTAGTTATGTTCTATGGGATAATGGTCTGTACAAAAGGAACTTGGATGGGGCATTTCTTCGTTGTGTTGATAAGGTGCAACAAGGGAAACTCTTGGCATCTTTCCACAATTTGGCCTGTGGAGGATATTTTTCTACACCGATGATATCACACAAGATTTTGTGAGTAAGGTACTATTGGCCCACACTATTTTAGGATGCCTACAGATGGGTGCGTAGGTGCAAATTATGTCAACAATTTGTTAGGAAGCTTAAACTAGTTGCATTGCCTCTCAAGCCAGTAGTAATCGAGGAGCCTTTTTAGTAGTGGGGTATTGACTTCATTGGTATAGTCAACCCATCTTCAAGTGCCAGACATGATTATGTCCTCGCGATAATGGATTACTTTACCAAGTGGGTGGAGGCCATCCCGACCAAGCACACTACGTCTGAAGTAGTGTGCAATTTTCTTAGGGAAAATATTATCTCTCGATTTGGGGTCCCACTTAAAATTGTAACAAATAATGCAGCCTATTTTTCTTCGCATGAAATTACCCAATTTTGTTGTTACTATGAGATTACCCTATCCCACACTTTAAATTATTTCCCACAAGGAAATAGCCAAGCAAAATTGAGCAATAAGATCCTGGTCACTATTATCAAGAAATTGGTGGACGACAATTAGAGGACTTGGCACAAAGCATTATTTGATGCTTTATGGGCAGATAGGATTACCTTCAAGAGGGTTATAGGTATGTCACCTTTTCAACTTCTGTATGGCTTGAATGCAGAGATCCCCATCACCCTAGAACTACCAGCGCTCAGGTTAGCTAAAGCAATCGAAGACTCAACCTTTGAAAGTTTGGTCGACAAAAGAATCATGTGTCTAATCGAACTAAATGAACAGCAAACCATGGTGGTGGATTGGATTATAGTGCATCAGAACCAAGTGAAGAAACTATTTGATAAAAAGACTATAGTTCATGAATTTTGAGTCAAAGATCAAGTCTTGTTATGGGACAAGAGGCGAGAACTGAAGGGAATGCACGATAAATTTGACTCTTTATGGAGAGGTTTGTTCACTATTCAACAGCTCTGTGGCGAGGCCTACTTCTTGCTGGAATATCAGGATGGAACATAATTTGCACTACCCCACAGTGGGCAACATCTAAAGCTATTCAATCCTTGAAGCTTAGATGGGTCCATTTGTATATATATATTTTTTTTATGTGTTGTCTATTTTCTTTTGTTTTTATCTTGACTCTGTAGCCTAATGGCTTGGATGAAAGCACTTAGAGACTGTTTTCTACTCCCATTAATCGAGTTGATTAATGGAAGTTCCCCAACAGGAGCCAGTTGTTGTTTCCAAAATTAGCTTAGCTCATTTTTGGAATCAACCCCCTACGAAACTTGTCCATTTCGCCTTTTGTCTCTCTAAGCCTATTTTCAAGACGGGTTTTTCTCATTCTCCTCTTGGCCCAACTACACCACTCAAAATTTGTAACATCTTTTTGTTACGTTTTCCCCAAAATGTGAAGGTTGTTACGGTCTTGATACGACTAGGGGACCAAAATTTGCCTTTTTCAATGTTAGTATCTTTCTTCCATTTTCGTGCATAGACGGCGAATTTCACCACCAGTGTTAGGTTGTGGAGCTAAAAGCTTCACTGATGCAGACATGGAGGAGGTTGCTGAGGTTACAGAGAATTTTTGAGTTACAGAATGAGTTGCAAGGAAATTGATGTCGTTCTGATCAACCGACGTCGGTCATATTATAGTGCAAAAGCAACCGACGTCAGTTATAAGTTGGCCGACATCGATCAGGAAGGAGCCGACGTCGACAACCTGTGTGTGCAAGCAGTTTGCATGATGGTTCCAGATAGGTCTATTTTTGGACTGTCAGTTTGCATGTTAAAGGCTAATTATAGTCTTGAGTTATGTGTCTAATTATTGTAATTAAGAATGTCTAATTATTGTATGCATGAGATCTATATAATAGACTCATGGGTTGTATTGTAAAAGTGTGCTAGAATGCCATTGAGCTTGTAGAGAGAGATAGAGTAGCTCCTCCTAGTTCCAAAGGGGTGCAGAGTGTATATGATCAGGGAGAGTTGTAGGTTGTGCAAGTTCTACTAGGAGATCCATCGGGGTACTGGTTGAAGAATCATGAGGACTTAGTGAGGCAAGGATAAGGGTTCTTTAGGGTGTAGAGACATCTACATGGTAAGTAAGGTCTGTTGATTTATAAGTGGCAGCAAGGAAAGGGAGATCTACTTGGAGTACAGTTGTGTACTTGGTGTACTGGCAGCATTGTTACTGACTGGTGGAGGTGAAAAACAACTCTGTATTAGAGTTGATTGTTGTGACCGTGATGAGAGAGTGAAGTGTTGGAGGAGAATTACAGGTGAACCCTAAATGTGTGGGAGCTTTAGAGGAGTGGGAAGAAGAACTGTGGCATCTTTATTGTATTTTATTTTGAATGAGTATTAATATAATTGTGTAGTGTCTCTCATATCCTGTGTTGTTTCATATTTCTAGTTACTTATCATTCTAGTATAATTCTATGTTTAGTTGCTTATACAAGAGGCAATCATATATACTCTTATTGGGGAGAGTAGAATCCTGACAGTTGGTATCAGAGCCTGGTTGTAGGTTCTAGAGCTTGATACCACTTGATAGTTGGTATCAGAGCTAAGGTTACAGGAAGCAGGTTTTGTGTTTGATTACAGGTTACTCATAGGGGTTTTTGATTGAGTGGGAGTATAGCAATGGCAGAAGAAAGTAAGCTACGAATGGAGAAACTGAATAACATGAATGGTCTGATTGATGGAAAGAAAGAGCAGGTAAAGGAAGATTATTGGTCGGTAGAAGATTAGCGTGTAGAAGCAGATGTTGTAGGTGTTGTTGCACAGGGTGCTCTGGTTAAAGTAGAATCTTGGTTTACAGATTCTTTTGCCTCTTTCCATGCAGCCTGAAATAGAGCATCTTTTCATGGGTATGTCTTTGGAGACTTTGGAGAGATTTATTTAGGGGTTGGTGAGCCTTGTCAGATTGTTGGCAAAGGGGAAGTGACGCTAAAATTGTAGACAGGTAACACACAGGTGTTGAATAAGGTCATGCAGGTTCTAGTCTTGGAGATGAGTCTAATTTCTTCAAGAAAGTTGGGTGATGAGAGATGCACAGTAACTCTCACAGTGGATGCACTTGAATTAAATGGTGGTAAGAAAGTAGGTATCCTTTATCTATCTACTTATATTATTGATTCACCTTCTATTGTAGAGATGTGGCTTTGTAGGCTTGGTTACATATGTAAGAAGGGAATGCATGTTCTTAAGCGGAAGACATATATCTTTGACAAACTTAAGAACTAGAAAGACTTAGTGTTCATGGAGGAGATGACAGACAGAGATCAACTGAGGGGACTGAATTATTCTAAGTAAGGTTGTGTTAATATGGACAGGGTTTTGACCCAAAAGGAGCTCAAGGGTAAAAATTCATCACTCATAGGCGAACACAGGTACCAGTGTCAGTCAGGAAGAACCGACGTCGAACAGACAGACACCGACGTCGGTCACATATAGATCAACAGAGTCGGTGGTGTCAGGTAGAAGGAATCAATGTCAGTCATACAGGAACTGACATTGGCAAGAGGTACACCAGCATCAGTCAAAAAACTGATGTCGATAGACAGGGTCAGTCACAGGGAACCGACGTCAGTCGGGTGCAGATTGAGAGATGGCCGAGATCGGTCACTGAAACGGATGTTGAGTGGATAGCAAGCTGTCAAGGAGTCTCAAACACCTATATGGAGGACTGAAAGGGTAAGTTGACCTCATATTCATTGTTCACCTTCTTACTTGTTTCTTATTGATGGTCAAGAACTAGGAAGATGTGAAGAGGCAATGCAGGTAGAATCTAGAAATAGTAGGAGCTTGGCATGGATGAGGAGTGTGAGTCCTTGGATAATAATCAAATAGGATTTTGTTGGTGGAGTTATCAGCTGGAAGAAAGCACTGAGAGATGAATGGATTCCCAGGTTAAAGAAGAGAGTGGATGGATACGTGAGACAGAAGGCCAGGGTATATGGTCTTGAAGAAGCTGCAGGACAGTGGTACAAGTTTTGACAGGTGGATGACAAAGTAGGGCTTTAGTCAATGTCAGTGTAACTATTGTGTTTATTCTTACCAGGTGGATGATGGTTACAACATTATCTTGTTACTGTATGTGGAAGGTATACTTGGAGCAGGTTTGTACATACAGGGAGTTGCTGAGCTAAGGGTAAGGTTAGTTCAGAGGTATGTCATGAAGAATTTGGGAGCAGCGAAATTATTTGGCATAAGAGACATGGAAGATCACAGGTTGATCTCTAGTGGGAGCTGATGTGAAGAAGGTGTTGGCGGGGTTCAATTTGTAGGATGCAAAACTGGTAAGCACACCAAGGGCTGGACAGTTCAAGCTGAGCTTAGAACAGTGTTCGAAATCACATAAGGTCTAGTGTAGGCCTGAGTTTTCCCAAGTAGTGGGAGTTGTCAGAGAGTTTGGAGCCAATTTGGGGAAGGTGGATTCTCAGGTATTTGAGAGAGACTAGCAGTAGGTTAACATGTTATGCAGGGTCAAGGTCTTCACTACATGGAGTTGTAGGTTTGGATGTGGCAAGTTACTTGGATGACAGGAGATGCATCACAGGTTGTGTGGTAGTTGGTCTTCAGGATTGAGCTTGAAGATGGATACAAGCCAAGAAACAAATTAGACAGTGTATAGGTACAGGTACAGTGTAGCTATTTATATCCAAGTGGGAGAGTTTTAGGTTGTGGAGGCAAAAGCTTCACTGATGTAGACATGGAGGAGGTTGCTGAGGTTGTAGAGGATTGCTAAATTGTAGAACGAGTTTCAGGGCAACCGACGTCGGTCTGATCAACCGACATCAGTCATATTACAGTGCAAAAGCAACTGATGTTGGTTATAAGTCAGCTGACATCGGTCAAGAAGGAGCTGACGTTGGCAACCTGTGTGTGCATGCAGTTTGCATGTGGGTTCCAGATAGGTCTATTTTTAGACTGTCAGTTTGCATGTTAAAGGCTAATTATAGTCTTGATTTGTGTGTCTAATTATTGTAATTAAAAATGTCTAATTATTGTATGCATGAGATCTATATAATAGACTCATGGGTTGTATTGTAAAAGTGTGCTAGAAAGCCATTGAGCTTGTAGAGAGAGCTAGAGTAGCTCATCCTAGTTCCAAAGGGGTGCTGAGTGTGTATGATCAGGGAGAGTTGCAGGTTGTGCAAGTTCTACTAAGAGATCCACCGGGGTACTGGTTGAAGAATCATGAGGACTTGGTGAGGCAAGAATAAGGGTTCTTCAGGGTGTAGATACATCTACATGGTAAGTAAGGTCTGTTGATTTACAGGTGGCAGCAAGGAAAGGGAGATCTACTTGGAGTACGGTTGTGTACTTGGTGTACTGGTAGCGTTGTTACTGACTGGTGGAGGTGAACAACTCTGTATTGGAGTTGATTGTTGTGGCCGTGATGAGAGAGTGAAGTGTTGGAGGTGAATTACAGGTGAACCCTAGATGTGTGGGAGCTCTAGAGGAGTGGGAAGAAGAAGTGTGGCATCTTCTTTATTGTATTTTCTTCTAAATGAGTATTAATATAATTATGTATTGTCTCTCATATCCTTTGTTGTTTCATATTTCTAGTTACTTATCATTCTGGTATAATTTTGTGTTTAGTTGCTTATACAAGAGGTAATCATATATACTCTTATTGGGGAGAGTAGGATCCTGACAACTAGTGCATTTTTATTTTATTTTTATTTTTCTCATGCAGGAGTGGCAAAATTTTCCACCCCTGCATCTTGACCTATACAGGTGGAAAATTCTACTTCCCCTGCCTTTTTTTGTTTCTCACATGCATGAGAGGCAAAATTTACCACCCCTACATATTTCTTCCTTTTTAAGTGCAAGGACAACAAATTTTGCTTCCCCTACACTGCCTCGCATTCCATGCGTGGCATTTATTGTCATGCATGCTGGGTTGTTGGGGTCAATTTTCACCCCATTTAATCTATTTTTAACCTCATTTTGCTTCATTCCTCCTCCCCTCCTCCTACCCTCTGCCTCTGGATGATCTAGCGAATGGGTGAGAGTGCATTTTGGTAGATTTAAGCTTGCGACGTGCATTTTTTTTCTATGTAGGTTTTGTATTTTGATTTATTTATTCTTCTATTTTTAGTTTGCTTTCATTCTTGTTTTTCTTTTTTACCCCTTCTCGGTCAGCCTTCCAGACTTTCTCTTCATGTACGGACGGTGATTTTTGCCACCCTAGCCTTGTCTTTTTTGACTACCTGCATTGGTAGCAAAAATCACCACCCATACAGATTCACCCTTTACATGAGTGGGTGGTGAATTTTGCCACCCTACATTTACCAAGCCTGCCTACATGGGTGATGAAATTCACTGCCTTCACTCCCTGCTTCTCCTTACTTGCAGGGGCGGCAAATTTTGCTACCCATGAAGACTGAACCTACAGGGGCAGCGAATTTCACTACCCACGTACTTCACTTTGCATTCTTCCTGCACGGGCGGTGAATTTCGCTGCCCATGCACCTTTTTTCTTTTTTCCACCCTTGCAATTTTCCACCTTCTCCATTTTTTCCCTTTCCTCATCTTTTTCCCTCAATTTTTGACTCAGCCCTGTTAAGTGCCCTTCCTTGATCATGATCACCCAATGTGTGAATTCCCCAATTTGCCCACTATTCTCTAATTGCACGATCATGATTGTAGTACCCTCTAAAGATTCTTGTTCATTAGCACCCACTCAACTGAGGCCAATTTTGATGTCTAAAACTTCTCTAAAAAATTCAAAGGTCATGAAGTACTAATACCAGGGAATCTTTTCGATCACTTCGGTCACCTCTAATGTTGACGACATTAGAGATACAGAGATTGGCCACATAGATATGGCCAATTTCATGACCAAAACCAAGGCAACAAACCCAAACTCTAAAATGAGGAGGATCATTGAGAGCAACATTCATTTGGTTGCCGCTTTCCCGATAGCAGCACATCATATGGAGTTCATCCTCCAGTGCACCCAGATCTACAACAAAGAGATGAGATCAGTCTTAGATGCCAATGGCAATGTAATAATTTGGCTAGACCCTAAATTCATTAACAAAGTCTTCATGTGCCCTCCTGCTACTGAAGTGTTGAGGATTGACTTCATAAAATCACATAAGGAGTATGACAAGGAACCTGAGAGGGCAAAGAAAGTAATGAATAACAGGTGGTTGAAGACCCCCAAAACCAATTTATCCAAATGGCCACAGAACATCCCAAGGAGTTATTTCATTGAAAAATTTGGTGACTTGATCACCCTTCTCAGCAGAGTGCGAGGTCTCCCGTCTTCCTCACAGTTCCATGAGTGGATGTACCCATTCATCAAAATCATCCTCCAAGATAAGCAGGTCATCTTCTAGGGTGAGAAAATTAGCAACGATCTTCATGAGCAATTGACCAAGGTAAAAAATACTTCAAAGTTATATATGACTTTGTACTTGGTCTACATAGCTACCTCGATGCAAACCTTTCTAGGTTTGACAACTGAAGGGGACAGAAAGATCTCCCCAGTCTACTCATATTACCCCCAACTAACACTACAAGGATCAATCTGCCATTTTAGAAGGGTAAATGATGCCTTCTTTGCCATATTTTTATGTCTTTTTGACCCTCAGCTCAAGCAGAAGAGAATATTTGATGAGGCCTAGACGATCGTCAATGACTATGGCTATATGTTCCTATAATTTCCCTCCTTCTGCTATCTTTGAGTTGGCTTTTTTCAAGGCTATCCATATATGCTCCCCAAGTTTCCTTCTGATAAGTTAGTCCTAATGGAGCTATGTAGACAAATGGTTATTGTACATACTAGGCAGATGGAACTGAAAAAGCCAGGTTTCAAGTTTTCAATTAAAATCGGCAGATACTTGATTTTGACTACAACTAAAGCCAAGGTCATGGAGACAGAGATGCAACTGGTTACTATGAAACAGTTCAAGAGAAGAGACAACTTTGAATATAGGAGTGTCAAATACATGATCAAAATAAAGACTCAGTTTCATGAGCCTAAGATCGAAGACATCTGGGTAGACCTGCAGATAGTCGAAAAAGTCAAGAAAATGGACTATAGCAGGCTGACCTTGGAGCAAATTGAATATTTGGGGCTTGCAGAGATTCCCCCCAATTTGGTTAATGACAAGAACATTATCAATATTAGGTACCTGGCTGAGAAGGTTGTTGACTCCCCTCTTCCTCTAGTTAAGTGATCTAAAAAAGAATTAACTTTGTTGAGGAAGAGATTCGAACCAATATTGGCTAACACCAATGATTAGTTAGTAGCCAAAGAGATCATGCTGAAAGTGTTTATTATAGGATCAAAGGATTGAGTTCCAAACAGAAATGAGGAAGAAGGCAGAAAATAAGACTAAGAACAAAGGTGATGTTCCTTCCCCATCTAGGCCTCACAAACCTAGAATCATCTTTGTTTTCAAGAAATCAAAGGTTACTGAAGAGCCAGAATAAATGGCTAGGGGAGTTAAAGAACAAAGCTCCCAAGAACAGGCAGCTCAACAAATGGATACAGATGACAGGCCCTCAGAATAGCAAAGGGTTAAACCTCTACCTTCTTAGGAAGGGGTACAGTCGCTTACAGATGTCTCTCCTTCACCACCTCTTTCTCCTATCTGTGTCCCTTCTTCTAGAGCTGCCTCTCCTTCCAAATTCATGTTTCACGATCTTCAGGGCACTTTTGGAGATACTCTTCGCTCCTCTAGACCTATTCATAGTTTAGCATCTCCTTCCTTCAATCTAGGAGAAAGCTCTACCCTTGATCAGTCAACAGCCGATACAGTTTCCCCTGTTACTCTTACTGTAACCACCGTTACCACTAACAGTGCAAAATTTACCATGGTAACACCAACTGTAGGAACCATTGCCATAATAAGTACTTCTTCTCTCCCTCCTTGGATGTCAGCTTTCACACCTAAAAGAAAGAAGCTAGCCATCTCTCCAGATGACTTTGATTTTAGCAAGATAGTGTCGGTGAAAGCCAAGGCCCTAAGAGACCAAGGATCCTCTCAAAATTGGTTGAGGAAAAGGGGCATAAATTTTTGGAAATAGCTAAACCATCGCAAGACGCAACCCTTGAGGGTTTTGACATGAGCAGCTATTTCATCTCTCATGTTGAACTTGGAAAAGTTACTCACGAAGGTGTGAAAAGTGATCTATAGTGTGCAATGGACATCATGGTCCAGAAGTTCTACAAAGAAAAGGAGATGAAGGACTACTATAATGCCAAGGCAGAGCAATTGACTGTAGTAGTCAGGAAATTCACCCTTCCCCATGAAGCAGCAACCCCAGAGGCCTTTTCCATAGATGACCCTGTCATTCAAAAGGTAGAGAAAACCTATATAAAAGGGAAAGTGCTAGGGGATTACATTAAAAAGATGCACACTCAGGAAATTTTTTTACTTATAGAGGTTGCCGAGAAGACAGACAAGATGAAGAAGCTGAGAACAGATTTAGAAGACCTTGTCTCTCTTATCTATCAGGACATTGACAGTACAGAGAAATATTTTAACAAGTGGAAGGAAATGAAAGATCTGAGGAAAAGCACCTTGATATCCATCAATGTTATTTCTATCAAAGATTCCTATGTTGAGATTAAGGAATCACTGATATACAGGGTTCAGGTGCTCAAGGAGCTCATTGAAGATCTCAGGTCTTCCAAGGATGCTAGCGAAAAAAGTGACACGGGCCTATTGAATAGACTGGAAGAACTGCCTTGCGACCTCACCACTAGAGATAATCAATTTCTCTTAACTGAAGAGATGATCCAGGGATTCAATGGTATGATTTAGAGAGATTTTGAAGAGAAATCCTTCTCAATGACTTTTGTGGACAATATTTTAGATACTCAGTGAACTCTGGATAATTTGAGATCCAGGTTAACTAGTCATGCTAAGGCAATCACAGCATTGAAGTATGCTATAATCAGAGCCAGGGTCATCTTCAAGAACACCGTTGTGCTAAACAGTATTGGAATTTAGGCATCCAGTGCTATGTATGATGCTCATTTGAAGAAGTCTGGCGGCAAGAGCTGAAACGTTTTCCCCTTTTCTCTTCTTTTCTCATGCACTTTTGTCATGAAAAAGTGCATGCAATTTTGTAATGTGTAATTACATGTAAAAAATCCAGAAAAATATCTCAAAAGCCAAAAATGAGTCATCTTTGACTAAGATATTTTTATATTTTAATATTTTCTAATTTTGAATGTTTCTCCTTATATATAGTGGAGACCTCTTTTGTAAATAGATCTCTGATAATTGAGAGCAAAAACTCTGCCGAAATTGAAACACTTCTTGAGACTTTGTGCTCAATTTGTAAATCATATTTTGTTAAATGAATGAGAAGCAGGTTTATTTCAGACTTTATGTTGAAGTTATCTGTGTTATTTAGGAAATAATTCTTATGTCCTCTTTCCTGATAATATCTTATTTATTTGATTTAATAATCAAAGTGTGTGTGTTGACATTATCTGAGGACGTTTCTAAAAGATAGAAGAGAGACTTTGAGCTACTTTTATCTTTGTGATCTTTTTATCTTTTGTAGTTTCAGGTGAAGACTTTGTGCTTTGTTTCACTCTATGGTTACGCTTGTTTTGAATCAGTGAAGGAGGCTACGGAAGACTTTGTGCTTACGCAAGTTTCTTTGTGGACTTTGTTACTTCAGGTGATTTTCTGCTCTATGTTGGATGATATTCCTGAAAGAAGAGGAATGTTGTTGGCCAACGCCCAAGATTTCTCTCTCTTGTTCCTTGAACATCACCTTTGAAAAAAGAGAGGTGGATGTTTTTATACCACCCCAAGTATTATTTTCTACTTAATTATATTACATATAGCATATACATATTCATAGGAAACCTCCCCTTGATGAGAGGAGAGATTTACCTCATCTAGATCTGGTAAACGCACACTTTTCATGGCATAAATCTCCCTGTGCTGTAGTTGATATACCCATTTTTTCATCAGTTTGTTGATGATAAAATATTCACCCAACACTACAAACCAAAATATCCATCAGAGAAGGAAGTCTTCTACCACTAGGGTCTTCCACATAGCCTCCATATAGTAGAGTTACAGTGAGTAAGTTTATCTTTGCACTAAATTCACAACCTATTCAAAGCATAACAAGGGAGTTTTGAGGCTCTTACAACCATTAATAAGAGAAGTAAAGGTACACATGACCTTGGTGAAATAAGGGAGTTTTAAGGATCTTGCAACCTATCAAAACACAATAAGAAATAGACTACAGAACATAAGTTCAATTGGAAAAGGGGGTCCTCTGCCCCCTAAGTCTTTTGCATAGCCTCCACATATTTGAATCACAACAAGTGGGATAATATTCCCACTTAGAACTATAAAATTTACAAATCATAACAATGGGTTTTTAAGGTTCCTACAACCATTGAAAAATAAACATGAGGGTTTTAAGGTACCCACAAATTAGGGTTTTAAGGGTCCTGCAACCTTGAGGACAAAAAGATGAACAAACTAGTAAATCTTGAAGGGTAGACACCCTTCATCATGTCATTCTTGAGGACATTGTAGGATAAAATACCATCTACAAAATAATTTATTATACCACCTATCTCTTTTTCCCAACCTCCACATTGCCAAATCATAGTGAGTGGGATTTTCCTCCCACTATGATTCATAACTTTTATAGAGAATTTTTCTGCCTCCCTCTGTAGTCCTTGGGTAATTTTGGAGTGCAAGCATGACTAAATAAAACCACAACCTTTGAAGAGGTTTCATCCATAACCAATTTGATTCCATGAGTTCCTAAAATAGTTTTAGGATGAAGTAAATGGATTGTTCCATTGTCTAGGAGATCATATAAGTTTAAAACATGGTCTCCTCTAATAACCATGTCATTCAACAAAATAGGGGAGTGGGTTCCTCTAACACCTATCTTACCCCAAAATAGAATCCTGGGGAGGGATCCTTCATCTAACACCCCAACAAAGGACCATAGAGTCGAAATCAAGCCAAGTATGACCAAAATACAAAGGGAAAACTAGTGGCATCTCTTGTATTATTTGTTCCCATGCCCACCCAAAATACCAAATCTATTCTGAGTGAAAAACTAGTCACCCATGCCACACCAATGATAAATAACGAGGTCAACATACCTGTTAGGAACTCCTTATCCAACGGAAGCACAATTGATTACTTTCTTATAAGCAATTAAACACAGAATTATACCAGAATGATTAAGTAACTAAAAACTTGAGACATCAAAGAATTTGAGAGACAATACACACTCTTGTATTAAATATTACTAGAAGAAAATACAATAAGGAAGATGCCACTTCTTCCTCCACCTCAAAGGCTTGCCACACCTCAAGACCTTCTTCCCTCTCTCTCTTGCTCAACCAAACCCAACTCAACAACCTGAGTTGTTATCCCCTCCTTGAATGCTTCAGCTGATCTCCTTGACCTTACTTGCTTGTAGATCTCCTTGACCTTGCTTCAATGCTTCAATGCTTTACTTGCCTTCTTGATTATTATAATACATGCCTCATGGGTCTTTAAATAGGATCCCATGCATACAAAAATAGAACTCTAATTACAATAATTAGACATGCAGCTCGAGACTATAATTAGCCCCTTAACATGCAAACACTTAGTTCAACTAACTAACTATTCATGCAACGAATAGTTCTGGAACACACAAGCGACCGACGCCAGTCCCTATCTGACTGGTTTTGACCGACGTCGGCTGACTTCCTGCCATCGCCAGTTGCCTTTTGCACTGTCTGTGACCGACGTCAGTTACACTGCCGACGTTGGCACTTATTGAACTCAAAAACCTCTCCATGTCTACAATAGTTGAAGCTTTTAGCTCCACAACCTAACAATCTCCCACTTGGAGATAAATAGCTACAACTATACTTGTACCTGTACTCCATCTATTTTGTTCCCTTGGCTTTGTATCCCTCTTCAAGCTCTCTCCTAAAGACCAACCACCACACAACTTGTGATGCTATATGTTAGGATTGTGGAGATAAAAGCTTCACTGATGCAAACAGGAGAGGAGGTTGCTGAAGGTTGATGAGTTGCAGAAGAAGTTGGGGTCGGTCTGATCAGCTGACGTCGGCGGGATAGCATAGAGAAGCAACCGACGTCGGTCATATATCGGCCGACGTCGGTCACCTCCAGGCGGACAGGGACCGGCGTCGGTCGCCTGTGTGGTTCGACTGCGAGCTATTTACGGGCAGTTAGCTAACGAACCAAGTGTTTGCATGATGAGTGCTAATTTTAGACTCATAGCTGCGGATCTAATTATTGTAATTAGATGTCTAATCATTGTTTGGATGAGATCTATATAATAGACTCATGGTTGTATTGGAAATGTGTGCTAGGGAGTAAGAGAGCATAATTATAAGCTCCTTCTGTGTGTGAGGTAGAGCTATGGTGTGTTCCTCCTAGTGCCACAGTACCAGGTGTGTTGGTGCTGGATTGGAGAGCCAGCTGGGTTCTTCATGAGTGTAGGATCTTGGTCACAGTTGCATGGCCTATATAGGAGATCTACATGGTAAGTAAGATCGTTGATCTACAGGTGTATGTGTGTGCAAGGTCGAGGTTCACAGGTGATTAGAACCATTGCTTGATTTGCAGGTGTGCAAGGTCATACAGACAGCAACACTACAGGGAGCAGTATCAGGCAGGATCTACTTGGAGTACAGGTGTGTACTCGGATAGAGCAAGAGGAAGGCAAGGGAGTTCCTTCCATAAGTATGGTCTGTTGAATTGCAGGTTGTTGCAGATTCATGGGAGATCTACTTGAAGTACCTTGAGTACTTGTGGAGCATGTGGAGTGCTTGTGGAGTGCGTGGAGCACTTGTGGTGTGCGTGGAGCACGGGAGGTGAACACCAACTCTGTATTTGAGTTGGGTGTTGGGACCTGTGAGAGGAAGAGCTTTGGGGAGAAGAATTACTGTTCACTTGAGGCGTGGGAAACCTCTGTAAGGTGGTGGAGAAGAAGTGGCATCTTCTTTATTGTATTCTTTTCTGTATAAAGTGTTAATACAATTTGGTATTGTCTCTCATATGCTGTGTTATTCTGAATTCTAGTTACTTGGTGAATCTGGTTAATTTCTGCATATTAAGTTGCTTGGTTTAGTAATCAAATTGTGTGCTTCCGGTGTACATCCTCCCAACAAGTGGTATCAGAGCCTTGGTTGTAGGTTCTTGAGCTTGATACCAACAGGTGGTATCTGAGCTGAGGTTGGAGGAAGCAGGTTTTGTTTTTGGTTACAGGGCACTCTCAGGGGTTTCTGATCGAGTGGGAGTAGAGCAACAGCAGATCAAAGTAAGCTAAGAATGGAGGAGTTGAAAAGCACAGATGGTCACTCACGGTCCTATGGAAAGAAAGAGCAGGTAAAAGATTATTGTTGGTTGGTAACAGATCAGCATGAAGAAACTGAAGATACAGATGTAGCAGGTGTTGTTGCACAGGATGTGTTTGCAGGTTTCTTGGATAAAGTTGAATCTTGGATAAAAGATTCGGTTGCCTCTTTCCATGCAGTTCCAGGTAGAGGAGCTGGTAAGCCTTGTCAGATTGTTGGCAAAGGCAAAGTGAAGCTGAAATTGCAGGCGGCCAACACACAGGTGTTGATGAAGGTCATGCAGGTCCCAGGTTTGGAGATATGGCTAATTTCTTCAGAAAGATTGGGTGATGAGAGATGCACAAGAACTCTCACAGCGGATGCACTTGAATTAGCTGGTGGTAAGAAAACAGGTATCCTTTATCTACTTGTTTATATTACTGATTCTTCTTTTATTGCAGAGACGTGGCTTCGTAGGCTTGGTCACATGAGCAGGAAGGAGATGCATGTTCTTAAGCGGAAGACAGATATATTTGACAGGCTTAAGAACTGGAAAGCCTTGGTGTTTATGGAGGAGATGGCGGACAGAACCCAGTGGATGTGGCTGGATACTTCTGAGCAGGGCAGTTTGGACATGGATTTTGATTCAAAGAAGCTCGCGGGTAAAAAGTCATCACTCACAGGCGAACACAGGTACCGATGTCGGTCAGGAGGAACCGGCGTCGAACAGACAGGTGCCGATGTCGGTCATGTGCAGACCGAAGCCGGCGATGTCGGGCAGGGTAAGACCGATGTCGGTCATGGGACCGACGTCGGCAGTATGTAAGACCGATGTCGGTTAGAAGGACCGACGTCGGTAGCAGGGACACCAGCGCAGGCAGGTTGGTAGTCAGGTACAGACGCATGGAACCGACGTCGGTCGGATGCAGACTGTGGGGTGACCGAGGTCGGTCACTGTAAACGAATTTTGGGTGGACAGCACGCTGTCAAGGAGTCTCAAACACCCATACGGAGGACTGAAGGCGTAAGTAGGCCCTCAAATTCGTTGTTCCTCTTCTTTATACATGTTGCTGATTGTAGAGCAGGAAGGATCCAGGAAACAGGTGTGAGCTTGGCATGGATGAGGATGTGATTCCTTGGAGGAGAACCAGACAGGTGTGTTTTGGTAGGGTTGCCAGCAGGTATGAAAGCACAGAGACGAATGGATACCTTAGTAGAATAATAGAGAGAACGGATGCGTGAGACGGAAGACCAGGTTATATGGTCTTGTGGAGCTGCAGGACAGTGGTACATGATTTGACAGGTGGAGGACGAAGCATGGCTTCAGTCAATGTCAGGGTAACTACTGTGATTTGACTTACCAGGGGGATGGTGATTGCAACATCATTCTGTTGCTGTATGTGGATAGTATGCTAGCTAGCAGGTTTGTACATACAGGGTTTTGCTGAGCTAAGGGTAAGATTAGTTCAGTGGCATGTCATGAGGAGTTTGGAGCAGCGGAATTCTTTGACATGGGAGGCATGGAGATCACAGGGTGATTTTGTCTCGAGTGGGAGCTGATGTGAATCAGGTGTTGGCGAGGTTCAGGATACAGAGCCGGAGCACACTAAGGGCTGGACAGGTATAGTGTCCGAAATCACATGAGGTCTGGTATAGACCTGAGTATTCCCATGCAGTGGGAGCTGTCAGAGAGTTAGGAGCCAATTCGGGGAAGCGGATTCTCAGGTTTTTTGAGAGGGACCAGCAGCAGGTGTTGCTATGCAGGGTCAGGACTTCACTACATGTATTTGTAGGTTCGGATGTGGCAGGGTACTCGGATGACAGGTGGTACACCACGGGATGTGTGGTGGGTTGTCTTCAGGTGGAGCTTGAAGAGGGATATAAACCAGGAAACAGATTAGACGGAGTACAGGTACAGGTACAGTGCAGCTGTTTATCTCCAAGTGGGAGATTGTTAGGATTGTGGAGCTAAAAGCTTCACTGATGCAAACAGGAGAGGAGGTTGCTGAAGGTTGCTGAGTTGCAGAAGAAGTTGGGGTCGGTCTGATCAGCCGACGTCGGCGGGATAGCATAGAGAAGCAACCGACGTCGGTCATATATCGGCCGACGTCGGTCACCTCCAGGCGGACAGGGACCGGCGTCGGTCGCCTGTGTGGTTCGACTGCGAGCTATTTATGGGCAGTTAGCTAACGAACCAAGTGTTTGCATGATGAGTGCTAATTTTAGACTCATAGCTGCGGATCTAATTATTGTAATTAGATGTCTAATCATTGTTTGGATGAGATCTATATAATAGACTCATGGTTGTATTGGAAATGTGTGATAGGGAGTAAGAGAGCATAATTATAAGCTCCTTCTGTGTGTGAGGTAGAGCTATGGTGCGTTCCTCCTAGTGCCACAGTACCAGGTGTGTTGGTGCTGGATTGGAGAGCCAGCTGGGTTCTTCATGAGTGTAGGATCTTGGTCATAGTTGCATGGCCTATATAGGAGATCTACATGGTAAGTAAGATCATTGATCTGCAGGTGTATGTGTGTGCAAGGTCGAGGTTCACAGGTGATTAGAACCATTGCTTGATTTGCAGGTGTGCAAGGTCATACAGACAGCAACACTACAGGGAGCAGTATCAGGCAGGATCTACTTGGAGTACAGGTGTGTACTCGGATAGAGCAAGAGGAAGGCAAGGGAGTTCCTTCCATAAGTATGGTCTGTTGAATTGCAGGTTGTTGCAGATTCATGGGAGATCTACTTGAAGTACCTTGAGTACTTGTGGAGCACGTGGAGTGCTTGTGGAGTGCGTGGAGCACTTGTGGTGTGCGTGGAGCACGGGAGGTGAACACCAACTCTGTATTTGAGTTGGGTGTTGGGACCTGTGAGAGGGAGAGCTTTGGGGAGAAGAATTACTGTTCACTTGAGGCGTGGGAAACCTCTGTAAGGTGGTGGAGAAGAAGTGGCATCTTCTTTATTGTATTCTTTGCTGTATAAAGTGTTAATACAATTTGGTATTGTCTCTCATATGCTGTGTTATTCTGAATTCTAGTTACTTGGTGAATCTGGTTAATTTCCGCATATTAAGTTGCTTGGTTTAGTAATCAAATTGTGTGCTTCCGGTGTACATCCTCCCAACACTATATCTGTCACATATGCCAAAAGAATTTTACTGCTCCTAAATTCTTCATGACATACTTCTGAACCAGCTTTACCCTTAGCTCAGAAAACTCCTTGTATATGAAACCCTGCAACAAGCAACACAATACAGTAACAGGATAATGTAGCTAATATTATCCAACCTGGTAAAGATAAAATACAATGGTCAAACCTCCATTATTCTGTAGCTAACTCAAGACCATATACCCTAGCCTTATATCTCACGTGTCCATTCACTCTCTTCTCTAAAACAGGAATCCATCCCTCTATCTAGTGCTTTCTTCCAGCTGACAACTCTACCAACAAATACCTGTTTGGTTCTTCTCCAAGGACTCACACTCCTCATCCATGCCAAGCTCCCACTGTTTCTAGACTCTACCTGCATTGCTTCTTCTATCTTCCTAGTTCTTGACTATCAGTAAGCAATATAAAGAAGGTGAACAACAAATATGAGGTTCACTTACCCTTTTTGTCCTCCATATGGGCGTTTGAGACTCCTTGACAGCTTGTTGTCCGCCCAACATTCATTCCAGTGATCGATCTCAGCCATCTCCCAGTCTGATCCTGACTGATGTCAATTCCCTGCACTGACCCTAACTGCCGACGTCATTACCCCTGGCTGACACCGGTGTCCCCCCTGCCGACGTCGGTTCCTTCCTAATCGATGTTGGTCTTCTCCTGCTGACTCTATCGACCCTGCTGGTCTGCACATGACTGATGTCGATACTTTCCTGGCTGACGTCGGTGCCATGTGACCGATGTCAGTGTCTGTGTGTTTTTGTAAGTGATGAAACCTTCATCCACGAGCTCATCTTAGATCAAACCTCTGTCCATACTACCCTGCTCAGATTTATTCAGCCCCTGTGATTGATCTCTGTCCCTCATCTCCTCCGTAATCACCAAGGCTTGTTTGTTCCTGTCAAAAGTATCAAATTTCCTTTTTCTGCAATGAACTCTATCTATGCTTTTTGAATCTGAACACATACCTCTTGAATCAAGAACATCCATTCCCTTCTTATTCATGTGACCTAGCCTATTAAGCCACATCTTCAAATCTACAGCTGAAGTAGATAAACCAGAAGTAGAATCAGTAATACAAGTAGATAGATAAAGAGTACCTACTTTCTTACCTCTTGCTAGAACAAGTGCACCCTTGGTAACCTTCCAAGAATCCACTGTGAGGGTTATTGTGCATCCCTCATCACCCAACCTTCCTACAAAAATCAAACTCTGCTTAAGAACTGGGACATGCATGACCTCCTTCAACACCCATGTGTTGTCTATCTACAATTTCAGCTGCACTTTCCCTTTGCCAACTATTTGACAAGGCGTACCATCCCCTAAATAAAGCACTCTAAAGTCTCCCTGGACATACTCATGGAACAAATCTCTGTCTGGGGATGCATGAAAAGATGAACCAGAATCTAAAATCCATGATCCTACCTGACTATCCAAAGAAAGTATGAGAGCATCCTGTACCATGATATTTGCATCCTTTGCTTCTTCTTTACCTTCAAGTTGATTCTCTTTATCTCGCAACCAACACTCCTTCTTTGTGTGTCCTTTCTTTCCACAAAACTAGCAGGTAAAACCTTTGGATTCGGATCTCCTTCCCGACCTTGATTTCCCTTGCTCCACTTTCTCTCTTTGCCTTCCCCTGCTTTCTACACTTAGAGCATTCCCTGATGATTCACCTGTGCTTTTCCTGCGTATTTCTTCATTCAAGATCACACTCACAACATCATCAACTTTTAAGATTTTAGAAGCAGATGCAGAATTACTTATTGCCATAACCAAACTATCCCAACTTTCAGGTAAAGAGCATAATATCAAGAGAGCCTTTACTTCATCATCAAAAACAATATTGACTGAAGCTAACTGGTTTACCAAACCATGGAAATCACTAAGATGAGTATATACCGATCCACCTTCCTGCATTTGCAAAGTAAATAATTGTTTCATAAGAAATACCTTATTTGACGTTGAGGGCTTTTCATATAAATTCGCCAAGGACTTTATCAACTCTTCCATTGTCTTACACTGTGACAAGTTGGAAATCACAGATGATGCAAGGCTCAACCTTATGGAACCTAGAGCCTTCCGATCAAGAACGTTCCATTCTTCATCCTTCATATCTATGGGCTTGCATGCAACCCCACCCAACGGTAAGTACAAATCCTTCTAATATAGATAATCCTCTATCTGCATCCTCCAATGTTGATAATTCTTGTCGTTAAACTTCTCCATTCGTAGCTTACTTTCTTCTGCCATTGCTGAACTCCCACTCAATCAGAAAACCCTGTGAATGACCTGTAATCAAAAAAAATACCCTGCTCCCTGCAAACTATAGCTCTGATACCAACTGTTAGGAACCCCTTATCCAATGGAAGCACAATTGATTACTTTCTTATAAGCAATTAAACATAGAATTATACTAGAATGATTAAGTAACTAGAAACTTAAGACAGCAAAGAATTTGAGAGACGATACACACTCTTGTATTAAATATTACTAGAAGAAAATACAATAAGGAAGATGCCACTTCTTCCTCCACCTCAAAGGCTTGCCACACCTCAAGACCTTCTTCCCTCTCTCTCTTGCTCAACCAAACCCAACTCAACAACCTGAGTTGTTATCCCCTCCTTGAATGCTTCAGCTGATCTCCTTGACCTTACTTTCTTGTAGATCTCCTTGACCTTGCTTCAATGCTTCAATGCTTTACTTGCCTTCTCGATTATTACAATACATGCCTCATGGGTCTTTAAATAGGATCCCATGCATACAAAAATAGAACTCTAATTACAATAATTAGACACGCAGCTTGAGACTATAATTATCCCCTTAACATGCAAACACTTAGTTCAACTAACTGTTCATGCAATGAACAGTTCTAGAACACACAGGCGACCGACGTTGGTCCCTGTCTGACTAGTTCTGACCGACATCGGCCGACTTCCTACAGTCACCGATTGCCTTCTGCACTGTCTGTGACTGACGTCGGTTACACTACCGATGTCGGCACTTCTGGAACTCAGCAACCTCTCCATGTCTGCAACAGTTGAAGCTTTTAGCTCCACAACCTAACAATACCAGGTCAGGTTCGTACCAAGTCCAAGAAGCTATGGATTATGTAGGTACGCACCATTTTTTCTCTTAGCCACATGGTTCACACCAAAAATAACCCTCCATAGCAAACTATCTAGCCAAAAGGTTATGATAAAACCACCTTTGATTTGGCCAAGTTTTCAACCCAACCCAACCAACTCTTGTATCATAGCCATCCTAGGGTAGGTAAAAAACACATCCTTGCCTAAGTTTTAGTCATTACCTCTACCAATAGGTTGACTACATTTTACATCATGCCAATCCACCACATGTTATGGTTCAATGTCATTGTTCACATCCTTTGTCTCATTCAAGTAAAAAATCTCCATTTTGAAACTCTTCTTAACTCGCCTCTGACCCATCATTGATTTCCCATTGCCCTGGTCTTATCTTTGGTCATCACCATCTTCATCCTCTCCACCTTCTTCCTCCTGCCCTATGACATCTTGCCCACACCCCAATTTGAATTTCCCTCCTATTGTAGATGTCATTTATATCATTCTTGCTATCAATTATTTTTTGGTATAAACTAGTAAAAGGTACAATTTTATCTTCATAATTTTTATACAATTTCAATTAATTCTTCTTAAATTTATTTTTCAATTTCTGTATATATGACCAAAGTTTGAATATATTTTATTTTATATCTATATGACTACAATTAGATTTAACATGTATGATTAGATTTAATTTTTTATGTTTGAGATTGATTTGATTTATTTATTTGTTTTTATTTTATTTTTATTTTTTGGTTGGAGGAGGAATTTATATATTCTTTAATTATTTTTTAAAAATATTTTTATAATATTATTTTTAAAGATTTGATCTTTTTTATACATAAAAAATAAATTTAAATTTTTTTAAAATATTTTATTTTTTATGATTGATCTGCTTTAAATCTAAAAGTTATTATATTTCATTTATAATTATAAAAATAATTTTCTTTTTATAATTCAAAACTTTCTCCTCTTAGATATTTCAAAGAATTACATAATTGTGAATATACTTATATAAATTTTACATGGATTTACAAATATGGAATTAACATTTGTAAACATTCTTTTATAGGAGAGGTTAATGGCCAAGTTATAAGGTTTTGGGGTTATCATTTTAATATTTCTTCCATAACAAAGTTTGTTATTATTGGAGTATTTTAGGATAAGTTTATTATATAAAAATAATAAAGTATATAAAGGTTATATAGTAAAATAGTTAGGACACCAAAAATAAAGAGGAGAAAATAAGGCCAGCTAAAACACAAGTAAATTTGCATTACATCAACAAGAGAACTTAAGCACAAACTACAACACCTAAGGGAGGGGGTGGGACATCATCCTTGGGTGGTAGAGTAGTCCAAAAAAAAAAATTGTAGTAGCAAGATCATCTTTGAGTGGTATAGTAGACTAAATAAAATATTACAATAGGAGGATCTGGTGACATCTTACTATCCATGGGGTCCAAGGTCATATCAATTAGCCAACCATTAGAGCGTTGAGTTTGAGTAGTAATGCTAGTAGGGGGAGGGATTTGTATCATATTTAACATGTAGTGGTGTTGATATCCATCCCCTTAGTGAAAGTGAGGGTAAAAATGCTCACAACTACATGATCGACTGTTGTGCCTCCTAGGAGGTGGTAGTGGTGGCCCTTGGGGTAGCCCATTAAGGGGCATGTTGCTCACAGTGTATGGAGCACTCTCCCATTAGGCAACATGTAGCTTATGACTTACACATTCAATGATTACCATTTGTAATAAAGTTCATTGAAATAGAGATGGTTCACAAAAAAGATAACATTAAAATGGTTTGGATATTAAGAGATATTTTGGAACAATAAGTAAGATTGTTAAAAACT
This sequence comes from Torreya grandis, assembly GCA_037957365.1. NCBI lineage: Eukaryota > Viridiplantae > Streptophyta > Pinopsida > Cupressales > Taxaceae > Torreya > Torreya grandis. The sequence continues at coordinate 2,236,996 of JARHVA010002303.1, read as the reverse complement.
ATTTGTGTTAAAAATTATATTAAATAATAATTAAAAAAGTGTGTATCTTTCACTATTTATATATAGTTATATATTATACTATCTATGTCAATCATTGATATATATAATATTAAAGACACAAATGATAAAAATTTATTATAAAAGTTGAAATAATTGTTCTTTAACAAATAACTCTTCACCTTATAATAACTACACCATAAAAATGTTACATTCAAATATACCATGTCCTTCAACTCTATGAAGAGAACCTTGAATAGAACCTCTTAAGTTATATAGAGGGCTCTATCCCTTTAAGTATAAAATCAACATTAATATTGACATTGAATGGTACTATGTGTTGTGATAGGACTTAAACTTTAGTGGGTTTAAATGTTATGTCTTTAATAACACTACATCTAATTTTTTTAAATTATTATTTTCTATTAAATTAGAGTCCTCATAAAATGGTTCAACAATATTATAAACTATTAAATATGAATGAATGTTATTATAATATATTAAAGTTTCATTCAACATTACCTTTTAAAAGTTAGGATCCTTTTCAATAGTGCTTTTTAAAAATTAGGACTCTTTTTATTTTAAAGAAGGAAATATTAAAAAAATAATATAATATAAATAAATTAATATATTAAATATATTTTATTGTAATATTTTAAATATATCATTATTTATAATATATTTTTCTAGTCTTAAAAAAATCTCTCTTTCTCATTATTATTTAATTTTTTTGGCACTTAAAAAGAAAAAAAGGGATGGAGGGATACATACAACAATCAAATTTAACCATCTTTTAAAAATATTTAATCATATGGGGACTTGTTATAAAAAAAAGTTATATATCCTTTTTATGATGTGGATGGACTCCATATGGTTACATTTGAAGTTACATCCATGGCTAGTGTCTCTTAATAACATTTCCTACAATCTAAATAAAAATAAGAAAATGAAAGGTTTTTTAAGGTGGTGTATTTTAAATAACTAGATTACAATTAAATGTAATTTAAATAATAAATATCTTTTTAATTTAATGTAATACATGTTTAAAATAATAGTAATTTTTAATCGATAATTTTTTTAATTTAAAGGTATGGTATTTATATAGCGTTTTAGTTTTTTTTAAATGTATTTTAACTTGGCATTCTTATTGTAAATTCATAGTTTAAGTGTGTAAAATAGATATTTTTATTCTCAATTTCTAATAATTATGATATTTGAAGTTTATATAAAATAAAGTACGTTTAAGAACTCTATAGAAAATTAGGTGAATATTAAAACCATTTTGATATTTGTCAAACCCCAAACAATGGAAACCACTCCAATAAATTATATAAAAAATAACAATGTGCATAAATACAAATCATTGATTGTACTCCACAAGGTATAATAGCTTCAACAGTAACAAATAATTTAATGATTATTTGGTCTCTTCTAAAATGACTATGAGTGTTTAATATATTTTATATGAATGATTGTTAGATTACGTGTCTAAATTAACTATAATTTTTTTCTACTTATAAATGATATTTGAATTCAAATTAAACACAATGAACACTTATGTTGACTTCCAATGATTAGGACTTAAAAACTAGAAGGGAGACACTAGTGCACCTAATTTAAAGAGGTCAAAAGCACAAAGTAAGATGAGAATGTGACATGATAATTTTAAAATCAAATATGATAAGCTAGAGGATGTACAAGAGTTTATAATGTTAACAAGGTGGAAGTCAAAAAAGGGGATTGATGAAATAATTGACTGACAAGTATGCCTCAAGTTTCTGTATATAGTGATCTAATGCTTTAATGTTGATTTTTCCTTCAAATACTAAGATGTTAAGATTGGCTTGCCCTACTAAGTGGTTTTTCTACTAAAATTATGGATGTGTAAAATAATTATTATATTTTGGCTCAAGTTACATAATGAGTTCATAAATTTGACCAAAGCTGACACAAGAGCATCCAAGGTGAGCAAGGAATCTTTCATCACCCAAAAACATAGTAGGAATTTTGTGTAATTTTTAATAAGGGGTCTTAAGTCACATTATGGGATTTCAAAGATCACATTATTGACATTATAGGTCACATTTCTCTCTACAACTCTAAGTTTTATTGTTGTGGCATTCACATTTCATTTTTTTTTAGGCCTATAAGTCCATAATATAACACATGCCATAGATTCATTAAATGTTTATATTTTTGACCAAGTGAAGGGATCCATAAACTTCATTATAGAGTCGATGATTTATTAAGTGGTTCACATAGTTTCATAGATCCGTAGCCTCAGAGTCTTGGAGTTCATCGACTCCATGAAGTCACATTATCAAGAATGTTTTATCCTTAAGAACAACCCATAATATGTATGAAATGAGGCATCCTCAAGAAAGATCCATATAATTCTCAAAGTTGTGCGTGAAATATGAAGGCTTGAAATTATCTAAGTTTTTGTACATAATAGAGTTCACGGAGCCCACAAAAAGCGATCATAGATTTTGGTAGTCCCAATATGAATTCTTGGAGTTCTCAATGGCCACATAAATTTCAAATAATTTATTATTTTGTCAAAGAATAAGGATGCCATAATCAGAATCAACTCAAAGTGATCAACCTCAATAAATCCCCATAGAATTCACAATGATTTACAAAGTTTGTGAGTCTATGAAAGTGATAGGTGTCACAGTTGTGTCTTGTTCATGAAGATCTCAATCCAAGTCATTAAAAAGGCCATAATAATAACACTAACATGTGATCAACTTAAGTGGATTTTGTACATCCACGAATCCATAGAGCATGGAGGCCATATTAAAATAAATGGGTGCTTGATCTATATTTTGTGAATTTAAAAACTTCACATATTTATAGGAATTCACAAAGACACTATTCACTTTGAATGCCACAAAAAAATTCAAACAACAATATTTCTCATGATAAAGTTACAAATGGGAATTTTGGGTCTTGTTGGAAATATATTGATGAGAAATTTTAGTTTATTGTGGCCATGAGACTGTTACAACATATCCCATGGAAATTAAAAATAATTTGAGAAAGAACTTAAAAGGCTGATGAATGAGAAAGGGAAAAAATATTAGGTTCATAATTAAAGGGGATTTTTATCAAAATTAAGAGAGAGACAAGTGAAGAGTGAGAAGATAGAGATTTAGAAGTCAATTAAATAGAAGGAAAAAGAGAGATCTCAAAGTAGAATGCAAATATTTAGGCTTGAAAGTGTGATTTGAACTTTGTGATCCCAATTGTTGTCTCTGAATGTAATTTTATTTAAAATTCAATATAAAGTGTCTCTATCTCAATGTACATCATGTTTTTTGTCTTTGAGACTTAATTAAGGAGAGAATCACTATCAGCGAGCGAGGCAGCTATTTATTTTCCCCCTTGTACCTTGTGGCTATGCTAAATTAGTATCAGAATGAGGTTGCTTTCCCTTACTTAGTTTTGTTGTCAATACTCTAGTTGAAACATTATCAAGTTGTGAAATATAATCTTGAAATTAAGAGAAGTGATTGTGCACATAGGTAATCTCATTAAAAGAGGTACAAGATTATAGTCACCTAGAATTAAAAATTTATCAAAGATGATGAGAGGAATCCAAGTAAGATTGGATGTAATGGAGACAACACAAAGAAGAGGAACATATGTTGAAGATATGTGTTGATAAATAATTGGGAGTTCAAGAGTTTGAAGAGGAATATATATGGAGAATGAAGTCAAGGGTATATTTTTTAGGGTTTTTTCAGAGTTTGGTATCAAGAAACAGGTAGGTTTACCTTGCTACAATGGAATTTTGAACCTTGAATAACTTGTAAATTGGATCACAAAGATGGATAAATACTTTGATTATGAGTCAATGGAGGAACCCAATAAAGTAAAATTTTCTTACACAAAATTTAAGTGTCATGCATCTTTATTGTGGGATCATTTATAGAATGAGAGACAAAGGAAATGTAAGGAGATAATAAAGTATGGGATATAATGGTGATGAAATTGATGGCTAAATCATTGCCTTCGAACTATCTGATAGGTTTGTTTAGGAAATTATAGAACCTAAGGCAAAATAAGATGAGCATTAAATAATATACTAAGGAGTTTTATAAGCTCACTATAAGAGTTATACAAGTAGAAGATGATCCAAAGAAGGTGGCCAGATGTATGAATGGGTTGTGTATCGATGTTAAATATGAGATTGGTTTATTTAATTTGAGAGCTATGGAAGAATCCCATAAATGTGCATTGAAGGAAAAAGATTTTTTTCTCTTGTGGTAGAATATCCTTAATAAGAAGAGGAAAAATTAATGGAGGTAGAGGACAAAAAAATCATGATGGATAAGTAAACAACTCTTAGAATCAAAGTCACAATACTAGAGGAAAAAGCTACTCTTTTGGAGGGAAATGATCCTTTAGAAGAGGTAGAGATAGATGCTTTACAAGTAAGTGACTTAGAAACAATAAATATGCTAGACAGAGCTTATGAGTGTACAAAAGTAACTCAGAACAACTACAAGAGACAAAAAGGACAATGCATATTGCTCATGGTGATGAATAAAGTGTTGGATCTCCAACACACATGATGAACCATAATAAATATAAGCTCTTATGATGAAAAGAAAACTATTAAGACCATTCAAGGAAGTGAATAAACCTATATAAATAAAAATTCTATTTTGGACTATTTACAAATTAGGAGGCAAGTGTTTTAAGGTAGTCATTAACAATAATAGCATAAATAATTTGGTATCTCAAGAAATGATGGAGAAAATTGGGATAAATTTTTTTGTATGCCCAACCTCATACAAATTTTCATGGTTTATTAAAGGTCATAAAGTGTTGGAAAATGACAAATGTAGGCAAAATTTTCAAATTGGTTCATATAAGGATGAATTTTTCTGTGACATTATGCCCATGGATGTGTATCATATGTTGTTGGGAAGGCCATGGCATTATGATAGAATATTTGTGCATGATGGAAGATCAAAATAATGGAAAGAAATTTACCTTGAGTCCATTGAAGGATAAAAGAGAAAAAGTGGGATATAGTTTAAAGATGATGATGGTTTCTATTTGACCCCAACAAATTGATGTGTAAGATATGGTTAATAATATATATGTAATTCAAGCACAAGGGTGATAAAATAATCTATAATAGTCTAATTAATTATAAATTCACATTAATGAATATTTTAAATTATAATACTAGGATATTTAAATATAAAAATTACTAAATTCAAAATATGTTCACGTGATTACAATACCAAAGAGATATGACACTTAGCTGGGTTTTACTATATGTAAGCAGATCTAGACTAGAATCGACAATAGTGTGTATGGATATAGAAATAAAAATTTCAAAACATAGAAATTGATCTAAACAATAATGACTTCATCTCAATGTGACCAACTTCGTTATTTTGAGTTTTATGTCACATTTCTACTGATATATTTAGATCTAGAATATAGGTTATCAATCTTTTATAATTAATCAAAACCATAGCTCTTCATCCTTCTTCAACCTTAGAATGAGTTTGTTAAAAATGGGTTAGTAGGCTCACAATGTCAAGATGACCTTAAATACCCCTATGTTAATGAGTGTTGCCTACATAGCCAATACTCCAGGAAGGGTCTTAAAATTATAAAGTTCTCCCGTATGTGTGTAAATATGTGTACACAAGGGAGAAATATAGTATATGAAGATGCTTGTAGTGATATATATTTTAACTTGAAAAATATCGCTTATGGGTTGTTCTTTAAATACTTTAGACATGTATCATGATTGCTCATATGCTTGATAAGTAAATAGGGATGAATACACATAATAGTTTGATTTTGTAGTTGATTGATTGAAATTTAGTAGGTGTTTGATTGGTATTTTCTAGATGAACAATGTGAAGACTTGTATTTATATTTATACCACACAATTTTAAAATATCTCATGGTATGGTTCAATAAGACAAATAGGTTGACCCATAGGTTTTACATTTAAATTTTGGATGACTTTTTACAACTTGACACCAGATAAGGATCTAGACAATAACGTTGATGGTAATTTCCATTTGTGAACCATCATAGCACTAAGTTTGAGTAGTAATGCTAGTAGGAGGACCCCTGTAAGAGGGAGTTGTATTAGATTTAACATACATTGGTGATAATCTCTATCCTTCTTATTGAAAGTGAGGATAGAAGTGGACATGACTGCATGACTGAATTTTGTGCCTCTTAGGAGATGGTGGTGACAGCCCTTGGTGTTAGGACTTGGGCTCACAAAGCTCTGATACCAATTGTTAGGATTAAGAGCACACTTGATTACCTTTGTATAAGCAACTAAACACGAAATTTAACCAGAAGTAAAATGCAACTAGAATTTAGAAATAACACAGAATATGATAGACAATACCATCTTGTATTAACACTCTTATAGAAGGAAATACAATGAAGAAATCACACTCTTCCCACACCTCTTGGGCATACCAGTAATTCTCCCTCAAGAGCTCTCTCTCTCAATTACAAAAAAAATCAACTCAAACATAGAGTTGTTGTTTCAACCAGTCAGTAACAATACTGCCAGTACGACTGAGTACACACACATACTCCAAGTCTGAGTACACCACGTACTCCAAGTAGATCTCCCTGATCTTGCTACCTGTTGTGTTGCAGATCTCCTTTGACCTTGCTACCCCGTAGATCTCCTTTGACCTTGCACACACATACACCTGCAGATCAACCGACCTTACTTACCATGTAGATCTCACCTGATCTTGCACACCTGTAGATCAACCTGGTCTTGCACACCTATCGACCTAGATCTTACACTCAGGAAGAACCCTTGTCTTTACCTATCCAAGTCCTTATGATTCTCCACATTATAATACATCCCCATGAGTCTATTATATAGATCACATGCAAACAATAATTAGACTTCCTAATTACAATAATTAGAAACACAGACTCAAGACCAAAAATAGTTGTTTATATGCAAACTGGCTGTCTATCTAAAATTAGACTAGTTCTAGAAGCACATGCAAATGCATGCACACACAGGCTACCAACGTCAGTTCCTATTTGACCGATGTTGGCCGACCCCTAACCGACGTCAATTAATGCGAACACTGAAGATGACTGGCGTCGATTGAGTAGACTAACGTCAGTTGCTCTGCAACTTAGTAACCTCCTCCATTTGCATTAGTGAAGCTTTTAGCTCCACAACTTAACAATATCCCACTTGGAGATAAATAGTTGCACCTATACATATACCTCTACATCGTCTAATTTTGTTTCCTGGCTTGTATCCCTCTTCAAGTTCAATCTTGAAGACCAACCAAGTAACCTACCATATCTGAATCTACATACCCATGTAGAGAAGTCCCTGACCTTGCATAGCATGAATCCCTACTGCTGGTCCCTCTTAGATACCTGAGAATCCACTGAACTGCTCTCCAGTGCTTCTTTCCCGAATTGGCCACAAACTTGCTGACAACACCCACTGCTTGGGCAATATCAAGTCTAGTACACATGTACTCAACCTCATCATGTGAATTGGGACACTATTCTGTGAACTATCCATAGGTGTGCTAATTGGTTCTGCATCCTACATATTGAACCTCTCCACTACCTTATTCACACAATCATCCTAAGATAACATCAACCTGTGACCTTCCCTGTCTCTAGGAATACTCATGCCAAAGAATTTCTCTCTTGAATCCTTCTTGGCACACCACTGAACTACTTTTACCTTTAGCTTAGCAAAACCCTACATGTATGAACCTGCAACAAGCATATCATCCACATATAATAACAGGATAATATCATGACCATTATCCAACCTAGTAAAGTAAACACAATGGTTACATTGACATTGACTAAAGCCATGCTTTGTCATACACCTGTCAAACCTGTACCATTGTCTTGGAGCTTGCTTAAGACCATATAACCTGGCCTTCTATCTCACATGTCCATTCTCTCCTTTCTTTAACCTAGGAATCCATTCATCTTTCAGTGCTTTCATTCTGGCTGGCAACTCCACCAAATCTACCATTTGGTTCTCTTCCAAGGAATCAAATTCCTCATTCATGCCATGCTCCCACTGTTTCTTAGATTCTACTTGCTCTGTAGTGAGAAACAAGTAGTATAAAGAAGGGGAATAATGAATTTGAGGCTTACTTACCCTTTCAGTCCTCCATATGGGCGTTTGAGACTCCTTGACAGCTTATTATCCACCTAAAATTTGTTCTCTAGTCGACCCTGGTCTGCACCCGACCGATGTCGAATCCTCCTAATCGCTGATGCTAGTTCCCTGACCAACATCAATGTCCACCTGCTTGACACCACCAACTCTAGTCTGCACATGACTGACATTGGTACCTACCTATTCAATGTCAGTTCCACCTAACCAATGTCGGTAATTGTGTTTTCCTGTGAGTGATGACTTTTTACCCGCGAGCTCACTTTGAATCAAAACCCTGTCCAAACTGCCCTACTCAGAATTATTCAGCCCCTGTGACTAATCTCTGTCCATCATCTCCTCCATGAAAACCAAGGCTTTCTAGTTCTTAAGTTTGTCAAAGACATCAGACTTCTTCTTAAGAACATGCATCTCCTTCTTATTCATGTGACCAAGCCTATAGAGCCACATCTTTGCAATAGAAGGAGAATCAGTGATACAAGTAGATAGATAAAGAGTACCTACTTTCTTACCATGTGTTAATTGAAGTGCACCCTTGGAAACATTTCAAGATTTCACTATGAGAGTTACTGTGCATCCCTCATCACCCAATTTTCCTGTAGAAATTAGACTCCTCTTCAGGACTAGGACCTACATGACATCTTTTAACACCCATGTGTTGCCCGTCTGTAATTTCAGCCACACTTCCCCTTTACCAACAATATGACAAGGCTCACCAACCCCTAAATAAATCGTTCCAAAGTCTCCATGGACATAATCATGGAAAAATACTCTATTTAGGATTGCATGGAAAGAGGCAATAGAATCTAAAACCAAAGATTATACTTTATCCAAGGAACATACAAGAGCATCCTGTGCAACAATCTCTGCAACATCTGCTTCTTCATTTCCTTCATGCTGATCTTCTATTGACCAACAATCTTTCTTTACCTGCTCTTTCTTTCCATAATTCAATAATTGAGAATTCTTGCCATTGAATTCCTCCATTCTTAGTGTACTTTCTTCTGCCATTGCTTTACTCCCACTCAATCAGAAACCCCTGAAAGTGACCTGTAATCAACAAACACTTAACACACTCTGAAACCAAGGTGTTAGTGAACCTCGCTTTGAGAACATGCACCCTAGCTCTAATACCAATTGTTAGGACCTGGGCTCACAAAGCTCTGACACCAATTGTCAAGATTAAGAGCACACTTGATTACCTTTGTATAAGTAACTAAACACGGAATTTAACCAGAAGTAAAATGTAACTAGAATTCAAAAATAGCATAGAATATGAGAGACAATACCATCTTGTATTAACACTCTTCCAGAAAAAAATACAATGAAGAAATCACACTCTTCCCACACCTCTTGGGCGTACCAGTAATTCTCCCTCAAGAGCTCTCTCTCTCTCTCAATTACAAACAAAATCAACTCAAACATAGAGTTGTTGTTTCAACCAGTCAATAACAATACTATCAGTACCACCGAGTAAACACACATACTCCAAGTCCGAGTACACCACGTACTCCAAGTAGATCTCCCTGATCTTGATACCTGTTGTGTTGCAGATCTCCTTTGACCTTGCTACCCCACAGATCTCCTTTGACCTTGCACACACACACACACACACACACACACACACACACACACACACACACACACACACACACACACACACACACACACACATAACTACAGATCAATCAACCTTACTTACCATGTAGATCTCACTTGATCTTGCACACCTACAGATCAACCTGGTTTTGCACACTTGCCGACCTAGATCTTACACTCGAGAAGAACCCTTGTACTTGCCTATCCAAGTCCTTATGATTCTCCACATTACAATACAGCCCCATGAGTCTATTATATAGATCCCAAGCAAACAATAATTAGACTTCCTAATTACAATAATTAGAAATGCAGACTCAAGACCAAAAATAGTCTTTTACATGCAAACTGACTGTCCGTCTAAAATTAGACCAGTTCTAGAAGCGCATGCACACACAGGCTGTCGATGTCAGTTCCTGTTTGACTGATGTCAGCCAACCCCTAACCAACGTCGATTACTGCAAACACTAAAGATGACCGATGTCAGTTGATCAGACCGATGCTGGTTGCTCTGCAACTCATCAACCTCCTCCATTTGCATCAGTGAAGCTTTTAGCTCCACAACTTAACACTTGGGGCAGCCCATAAGGGGGTATATTACTCACAATGCATGGAGCACTTCCCATTAGGCAGCATGCAGCATGTGACATACACATTCAATGATTACCATTTGTAATAAATTTCAATGAAATAAATATGGTTCATAAAAAATATAACATTAAAATAGTTTGGATTTTGAGAGATATTTTAATATAATAATTAATATCTATTTAAAATTATTTGTGTTAAAACTCATATTAAATAATAATTTAAAAATTACAATGAAAATAAATATGTTATAAAGTTCAAATATATACTTTTCTATCAATTTTTTTTTTTACAAATATTACATATTCTTGTTGAAGATATATAATTATGTATCTTTCATTAATTATATATATATATAACAAAAATGTTTAAAATCTATTATAAAAGCCAAAATAGTTCTTCTTTCACAAATAACTCTTCTCTTGTTAATAACTACATTGTCCAACATAAAAATGTTATGTTCAAATTTACCATGCCTTTTAACCCTTTGAAGATAACCTCTTGAGTTATATAGATGGCTCTATCCCTTCAAGTATAAAAGAAACATTATTATTGACATTAGATGGTATTATGTATTATGATTAGACTTAGGACTTTAGTGGGTTTCAATGTTATGTCTCTAATAACACCACATCTAAATTTTTTAAAGTATTATTTTCCATTAAAAATTAGAGTCCTCACAAAATAGTTCAACAATATCATAAACTATTAAATAAGAATGAACATTATTAAAATATATTCTAGTTTCATTCAACTCTACCTTTTAAAAGGTAAGATCTTTTTTAACATTGTCTCTTTAAAAATTAGGATCCTTTTCACTTTTAAAAAAGGAAATTTTAAAAAAAAATAAAAAATAAAATAAAATAGATAATATATTGATTATATTTTATTATAATATTTTTAAGAATTCATTATTTTTTTAATATATTTTCATAATCTTAAAAAACAATCTTGCTTTTTCATCATTATTTCATTTTTTTAATCAATTAAAAAGCTTAAGAAGAAAAAACAAAGGTTGGAAGGATATGCATATGAAAATCAATTGACCGTCTTCTAAAAATGTTTAATCATACGAAAACTTATTGTCAAAAAGTTACATATCTTTTATGTGATGTGGATGGATTCTATACAATTACATTTAAAGATACATGCATAGCTAACATCTCCTACAACCTTTCCTATGATCTAAATAAACATAAGAAAATGAAACTTTTTTAAAGGTTGTGTATTTTAAATAATTGGATTACATTTATAAGTAATTTAAATAATACATATTTTTTCAATTAAACGTAATACATGTTTAACATAAGAATAATTTTCAATCAATATTTTTTTAAATTTAAAAGTAGGGTATTTATATAGGATTTCAATTTGTAAATAAAATACATTTTGACTTAGCATTCTTACTCTAAATTCATAGTTTTAATGTATATGTAAAATAGATCTTTTTCTTCTTAACTTTTAACGATTATGATATTTGAAGCTTAAAGAAAATAAAGTGAGCTTAAGGGGTCTGTAGAAAATTAGGTGAATACTAAAACCATTTTGGTATTTTTCAAACCCCAAGCAATGGAAACCACTCTAAAAATTATATAAAAAATAATAATATGCATAAATATAAATCAATCTAGTGACATGCAAAACCTAATCATACTCCAAAAGTACTCCATAAGGTATATTAGCTTAAATAGTAACAAATGTTTTAATGATTATTTGGCTTCTTCTAAAATGCTTATGAGTGTTCAATGTATTTTATATGAATGATTATCAATTTCGTGTCTAAATTAATTATAATGTTTGTCTACTTATAGATGACATTTTAATTCAAATTAAACACAATGAACACTAATGTTGACTTCCAATTATTAGGAATTAAAAATGGGAAGGGGGACACTAGTGCACCAAATTTAAGGAGGTCAAAAGCATAAGGTAAGATGAGAATAAGACATGACAATTTTAAAATAAAATAAGATAAGCTAGAGGATGTACAAGAGTGAAGAATCTTAGCAAGGTGGAAGTCAAAAAAGGGAATTGATGAAACAACTGACCAATAAGTATCCTTCAAGTTTTTGAATATAGTGGTTTTATGCTTTAGTGTTGATTTTTCCTTTAAACACTGAGATGTCAAAACTGACTTGCCGTATTAAGGGGGTTTTATACTAAAATTATGGTTGTGTAAGAAAAGGATTGGATTGTGGCCCACGTTGCATAATGAGATCAAAAAAATGACCAAATTTGATGCAAGAAAATTGAAGGTGAACAATAAATCTTGATTCACCCAAAAATATATTATGAATTTTGTGTAATTTTCCATAAGGGGTCTTAGGTAACATTCTAAGATTTTAGATATCACTTTAATCACATTCTAAGTCACATTTATCCCTACAAATCTAAGTTGTAATGTTATAGCATCCACATTTCATTTTTTTCTTAGGCCTCTAAATCCATAATATAACACAGGTCATAAATTCATTAAGAGTGTGTATTTATGAGCAAGTTTAGGGCCTCATAGACTTCATTGTGTATCTTATATTTCTAATATTTATCTTAGTTATGTTTGGGACTTTGAGTTTTTTATTCTCTTTTTTTGTGGTCCATTTGGCCCCTCTTTATCCTTTTGTGCTTTCACATTTCACCTTTTTTACAGGCCATTTAATTTTATTTTTATGTTTTAACATCTTTGTTTGAGTTTAATTTCTCTTACATTGATATTTTTACTAGTATTCGATAGTTCTTTGTGTCCTTTGTTTGATTTGGATTGTCATTTATCTTTTATTTGATGCATTTCTAAGTTTTTTGATCGTAAGTAGCCTTGGCATTTCACCTTGCCAATTTTACCTAGTCTTTTTCTAGCTTTCTTGGATCTTTTGGTTCTAATCTAGCCTTATCAATCTCAAATTGCCAAATTTTCCAAGTTTTCAATAATTTTTAAGAGTTATAAATTTTAAATCCATTTATTAAACCATCTTGTATATACACACATCGTATTTATTTGTTTTTAGCCTTGTATCCCAAGGTTTTTCAAATGCAATTATTGCACCCTCCATGATCAAGAATATGGTACTCACATGCAATCATTCAATAGAAAGGTAAGTCAATACTTTCAGTTATTTATTTATTAGTAATTCCTTTAGTATTTATTTTTAGTTATGTTATTTGGTGTTGCTATGCATCTATCATGAAGTGTCATCCTGCATTACACTATTGTGACAAGCGATGAACTTCCTCTCAGTCATATGTATACACTTGTTATAGTTATCACTTTACTGATAGTTTCTCTTGTAGAGGCTTGTTAGCACATTACTATTCTTGAGTGGACGTTTTAAAGGGTACATTGGGAATGGGGTGGAATCAAAATTTGGCACTTTGTGAGATATGTTTGTACACTATTTTATCATACCTTCATTAATATCAGTTTTATCTTCTTTGAGTCTCCTTCTCTCTTACCTTTATGTCTACTTTACGATAAATTTTTCTAGATTCCATGTATCCTACTATATCGACTAGGCTAATATAGTGTATTTCATAATTATCTCTCCTTATATTATATTAGCTTGGTTTATATAATTTTGAATCATATATTTGTCATTTGTATTGTATTGACATGGCCAATACAATATTGTTCTAGCTAACATCTTTCCAACTGTATAAGCCATGTCAATACTGTCAGCTTAAGGTTCAACGTTAGTTTTGGATATTAGAGCCATATATATAAGGGTCATATTTTATTCCTAAATAATATAACATGCTCATCTACGCTACTTGCACTTGTATTTTTGCTCCTATGTAGTATTTTAAGGAATTAGAGGTTTAGAGTCTTATCTTGGAGACTTAGTCTTGCTCATGGTTTTTTAAGTTTAATAGGAGTCAAATCGAGGAGGTACACCTGGTATTTGGAGTTCCCAACTAAGGTTACCTAGGTCTTAATCTTGCTATTTGAGGTCTTCAACCTCCAACATCTCTTACAAAGTGTCATTGGAGCCAAAGGGGGAGATTGAGGTGTTGATGGCTCCACCCAATAGTAAGTATCTCTATCTCTACTCTCTTTTATTTATTTACTTAGTAAACTAGATATTACTTATTGTTATTGTGAATGTATGTGTTTATCATCACATATGTCCTTCGTTATACTAAATAAGTTGATATAAATATACGGTTGCTTAGGTTTTCCATTATAACCTTATGTTGCATAGACCACCAACTAGTTGACTATTGTACCACTCACTTTCTTAATAGTTTAGTATGCATAGCTATCTTGCATTAGATTACCCTTGTTCATCAGTTTCATGTATGTGATATCCTTATTATATCTTTCATGCATCCTTTGTTATCATTGTTACAATCATTTATCTATATTGAGTCCTAGTGAGAGTTATACTCCATGTCATAGGCTTAGCCTTTGGAACCCTTTCCTTTTGATATTTGAGTGTAAATTACCCTCTACTAGGTCTATATTCATTCTAGGCCCCTACTTGCATTCCAAGTATACACAACCTCTGTTATTATGACCCTATCTATTTGAGTCCTAGTAGATTGAAAATAGGATAATTGTAAGTTATCCTAGCTCATGCATACATAATATGTTTTGGGACCCACATTGCACCGAAGAATAGTTGGCATTCCTTAATATTTATTAGTCCCCTTAATGGTGTACAGTATTAAAAACAACATTCCAATAGTTGTAGTTAATTACCATCTAGAGAAACCTTTGCAATGCAATGTGTGTTGCTTTAACATAAACTTAAGTGTTACAATAAATACTCTCTAAATGGCTTATTTGACTTCTCTAAAATGCTAGAATAGATTCTTGTGAAAAATAAATGTTAGATAATTTTTTATATGATCTCTAAATGTCTAAATTCAAATTAAGACCCTATTGACATACAAACCAACATCAAATGGTCAAAAAAAAAAAAAAAAAAAAAAACAGACCAGAACTCACTTGTGCACGTTAACTAACTAGGACCCCATACAATCCCAAAAATGAATTCAGTTCATTTCTGATAGGACCACCATATAATCGTAAAATCAAGGGCAAGGAGAAGAAAAAAAGACACGAAAAAAAACTACAAAACATGTAAATAATACCTAATTTAAATAAACACTCAAATCCCTTAAAAATATACAATTAAAAATCTAATAAATCCTTAAAAACCACTTTTAAATTTCAAATGTAAATCCCTACATAAATAAATAAGCTAAATAATTTAAATAATTATTAAAAAGACAAAAATAAACTTGAAAACAGATAAACAATATTGATAATTAATAACAATTATGAACCAAAAATAACTACCCTTTCCACCTTATTGTAAGTTAACCTCAACTCATCAGCACGTCAACTATTAATTTAATAATTAAAAAAAATAAAATAAAAATCAACCCCTAAAAACGTGTTTAGATTATTGGAAAACACAGTTTTTATTCCCTTCTTAATACCAATTATAATCTCATTCATCTCTTACTCCCTTATTAATAATTTTGATGGCTCTGAATCCACTTATAACGGCCCTCATGGACATGGGTTCGAGCCCTGCCCAGTACATAGACAAAGAAATAGTGGCTCCAATGGCGCTAGACGATGACAGTTCGAGTCCCAACCATTATACTTTCCTTGCCACAAATGATGAAGCATGGATTAATTCTTGCTTGTTCTCACCGGATTCGATCCAGCTATTTAACGATATCCTCATGCAAAACCCTGAAGAGGATGAAATCCCCAAAGCCCAGTGGAAACGGCGATGACGAGATTTGAACCTGTGACATGGAGATGGCTTCAATTTTTCGCGTGTGGAACTCAACATGGAGAATCCAATGCTGGAGAACAAAACCTTGACGGAGATTTTGACATCGATCCTAGCACAGACGGATGATATTCTATCATATGTCACCCTAGAGATGTCTGATGGTTGTTTTTCACATCCGTCAGCTGATGCATTTAACTTCAGAGATATGAAGTCGACATTGGAAGAGTAGAATATTGACGGCCTCAGTGTAGTTTTGGGTGGCCTCAATATTTCTGTCTTCGATAACAGACGGAATCGAAAACCGTGACCTGATATCTGTCATTCTTACCATCAACTATTTTATGATATAAACTAGTAAAAGGGACAATTTTATCTTCCTAATTTCTATACAATTTCAATTAATTCTTTTTAAATTTAAATTTATCTATTCAATTTATATTATATTTTATCTTTATATATGACCAAAGTTATATATATATATAACTTTGGTCATATATATATATATATATATACTAAAGTTTTATATATATATATAACTTTGGTCATATATATATAACTTTGGTCATATTTTATATATATATATGAAAGAAAATTGAATATATTTTATTTTATATTTAAATGACTATATGTAGATTTAACATGTACAATTAAGTTTAATCTTTTTCTCGCGAGATTTTTTTTTCTTCTATTTGCTTTTTTGGGTGGTTCGAGAAGTATTTAATTGTTTTTTTAATAATTTTATAATACTATTTTTAAAGATTTGATATTTTTTTGGTGCATACAAATTAAATTTAATGTTTTTTAAATGTCTTAGTTTTTTTAATGATGGATGGAAATATTGATCTAAAATATATAATTAAAAAAATAAGAAAAAAATTTAAATCTAAAAATAATTATATTTCATTTATAATTATAGAAATAATTTTCATTTATAATCCAAAACTTTTTATTTATAGATATTTTAATGAGTTACATAATTATGAATATATTTATATAAAGTTTTCATGAATTTATAAATATGAAATTAACATTGGCAAATCTTTTCTTATAAGAGAGGTTAAGGTTTAAGTTTTAACATTTTTTGGTTAGCAATTTATTATTTCTTCAATATTATTAGATTATTTTAAGATAATTTTATTATATAAAAATAATAAAATTTACGAGACATTAAAAATAAGAAAGAGAAAATGAGGTCGGCCAAAAAATGACAAGTAAACTTATATTACATTAACAAGAGAATTTAAACACAAGCTATAACATTTAAGGGAGGAGGCAAGGATCATCTTTAGGTGGTAGAGTAGTCCAAACAAAAGATTGCAATAAGAAGATTCAATGCCATCCAATGATCCAAGGGGTCCAGAGTCATATCAATTGTGTAGTATCCCCTTGGGGAAAGCTCTGATACCACTGTAGTATCCCATGTTTCCCTTGAATTCTGAAACTAGATATTTTGAATTGCTTTTCCGTGTATTCTGATTTTTTGGGTGTTTTATGCATGTAATAAGAAAAATTGTGAGTTTTGCAAAATAATTCCAAATAAATAAATAAACCACAGTATAATCTCTCAACTGGAAAATCAAAGATCTTATTACTCGTCCAGATGATTACAATAAAAGTCCTCTATCATGCATATAAAAGAATATTAAAATACTATCTTAAAAACCTGATTATTCTAGAAAACTGGAAATAAACCCTGGATCTGTGCGGCTCAGGGTGCTGTGTCGAAAACACAATCGCCGACATCAGTTATCCTACTGCCGTCGATCGATATACTGCTGGCGTCGGTCACTGTCGGTCAGCTACTCTACCGACATCGGTATGAAGTCAGTCGATGTCGGTCGTTGGGCTACCAATGTCAGTCTCTGGGTCCCTTGCGGCGCTGTCCGGCCTGCTGCAGAACGGTATAGATCTGCACGGATCTGTATGAATTATGTACAAGAGCAAATAGAATCTAGTGCAGCCTGAATGCTGAACACCTGATCTGAAGGAATATTGTGCTAACACTGAAGATCTAATCTGGATAATTACTGAATCAAAATCTAATGAAAGAAATACCTGTAAACCTCTGTGATAACTTTTGTATGAAGTTATCTCTCAAATTGGCAATAGATCAGCTGATATCTCACAGCTTATGAATTGCACACACTGAAGAGTGGACGTTCTCCAATGCAACTGGAATCTTGGAACCCTTGGCTCAGTCTTCTCAAAAAAAACTTAGCAAAATTCTTCAAAATCAATAATCAATAATCATATTAATGACTCTCCCTCCTATGAGAAACCCTTATATCCTCCAAAAAGGTGTGCTTTCCCTAATTAGGGTTTCATAATTAAGAATTAGGGTTTCATAATTAAAAATTGGCCAAATAATTAATATTTAATTAAATCAATCAAATATTAATATCTCCCTCAATATAGGTCCAATTCTTGATCCGTCTGAAGCTGGCGAACCAGGGAGTGATTTCACATATGACCATACCAAAATAAGGGTGCTCCGCTGCATGTCAAATATCCATAAAGAGTAGGAGCTCAGACAAACATGTCTGAAAGAGCCCAAATAAATGCCAACTAGAAAAATTCTGCTAATCGAAGCCAAGCCAAGCTCCATCATGACCCTCTATCCATCCTATCAACCTATGAGAGTCACATAATAGGCTAACCATCAACTCTGAAGATGTCAATTGAAAAGGGGACATGACAATCTGCCCCTCCTGAAATTGCTTGTCCCCAAGTAATCTTGAAACAATAAACCACTCCATCCACCTAGATCCTAAATGTAGTCATGATCTAGACTGTTGCCAATCAACGCAAGCTCCTGCAATATCCTCTGAAATATAACCAAGAGGAACCCATAATCAAACTGGCCAATACTACTCAACCAAACTCCAAAATCACAAATACCATATACACATTCCACCATGCTATGCAGAAGGCATACTCCAACTTTGCAACAACTCCCAAATGGAACGATGCCAAGTGCGGAGAATCCACACACTGTACCTCTACGATAATCAACATATCTCTGTAGATCACCATCACTGAACTGGGAATCAACAAATGGCTCCAATCTCTGACTCTGAGTGGCTTTAGGCTGGATAGAAGCCTGTGCAATCTGCTCAACAAACCCCACCTCAAAATCCCTGTGAGGTAGCATAGTAGAAAGGATCCCTATAATCTCCCCACCCAATCTATTAATAACACTAGTACCTTGGATGAGAACACCTTCTGTCACTTTATGTGAGTTCAGATGAACACCTGCACTATCTAGCAAATACTCCATGAATGACTTAGTGCAGTAAAAATTATATGAGGAAGCATCGACATACTCCCCTGCACACCACAACTGATCCCTCTGTAAAGGTGGCACGACCAACGATACCACACTATCATCTATGTGAGAAGAATAAATCTAGAGACTCGACTCCACTGGTATCCCAAACTCATCAAGACCAGGTACTCCCAAATCCTGAACATGTGTGTTATCGCCAACAACATGTTCCTCAGCAACAACTACAAGAACGTACTCACCACCAAGACCACCAATACTCAATGTACTAACATCTGAGTACACCTCCACACTCTGAATGCAAGCATCGAACTCATCCTCAACTAACTCTGAAGAGGCTGCTGCTGAAACTATCTCATCATCACAATCTCCTATCTCATGAGATTCATGGGACATGCTGCTACTGCCCTCAAACAAATCAGTAATGACACCATGTCATTGAAACATGTCTCCAGCTATGGAAACCATAGTAGAGACCTCTTGTTTCTCCTTTTTGTTCTGTGATGTGGACCCTTTAAAAATGGATGCCATATACCGTGCTAATTTGTCTTTAGTTGTAGGGTGTGAAAGGAATTCATTCATCCTCCTCTGGTTTTCAACCAGCTGATTCAAACTTTGTTTCAGTGTCTCCATAGTCTTGTCCCACTCTTTCTGAGTACTTGAAGTAATCATGGTTACTTAGCTGAATCAATGACTAATCTACCCAACAGGATGGCAGAATTTAGCTCTGATACCACTATAGTATCCCCTTGGGGAAAGCTCTGATACCACTGTAGTATCTCCTGTTTCCCTTGAATTCTGAAACTAGATATTTTGAAGTGCTTTTCTGTGTATTCTAATTTTTTGGGTGTTTTATGCATGTAATAAGAAAAATTGTGAGTTTTGCAAAATAATTCCAAATAAATAATAAAGCACAGTATAATCTCTCAACTGGCAAATCAAAGATCTTATTACTCGTTCAGATGATTACAATAAAAGTCCTCTGTCATGCATATAAAAGAATATTAAAATACTGTCTTAAAAACTTGATTATTCTAGCAAACTGGAAATAAACCCTGGATCTGTGCGGCTCGGGTTGCTATGTCAAAAACACAGTCACCGACATCGGTTATCCTAACGCCGTCAATCAATATACTATCAACATCGGTCACTGTCAGTCAGCTACTCTACTGACGTCGGTATGAAGTCAGCTGATGTCGGTCGCTGGGCTATCGATGCCGGTCTCTGGGTCCCTTGTGGCACTATTTGCCCTGCTGCAGAACGGTATGGATCTGCACGAATCTGTATGGATTTTGTACAAGAGCAAGTAGAATCTAGTGTGGCTTGAATGCTGAACACTTGATCTGAAGGAATATTGTGCTAACACTGAAGATCTAATTTGGATAATTACCGAATCAAAATCTAATGAAAGAAATACCTGTAAACCTCTGTGATAACTTTTGTATGAAGTTATCTCTCAAATTGGCAATAGATCAGCTGATATCTCATAGCTTATGAATTACACACACTGAAGAGTGGACGTTCTCCAATGCAACTGGAATCTTGGAACCCTTGGCTTAGTCTTCTCAAAAAAACTTAGCAAAATTCTTCAAAATCAATAATCATATTAATGACTCTCCCTCCTATGAGAAACCCTTATATCCTCTAAAAAGGTGTGCTTTCCCTAATTAGGGTTTCATAATTAAGAATTAGGGTTTCATAATTAAAAATTGGCCAAATAATTAATATTTAATTAAATCAATCAAATATTAATATCTCCCTCAATATAGGTCCAATTCTCGATCCGTCTGAAGCTGGCAAACCAGGGAGTGATTCTGCATATGACCATACCAAAACAAGGGTGCTTCGCTGCATGTTAAATATCCCTAAAAAGTAGGAGCTCAGACAAATGTGTTTGAAAGAGCCCAAATGAATGTCAACTGGAAAAATTTTGCTAATCAAAGCCAAGCCAAGCTCCATCATGACCCTCTATCCATCCTATTAGCCTACGAGGGTCGCATAATAAGCTAACCATCAACTCTAAAGATGTCAAGTGAAAAGGGGACATGACAATCCGCCCCTCCTGAAATTGCTTGTCCCCAAGCAATCCTGGAACAATAAACCACTCCATCCACCCGGATCCCAAATGTAGTCATGATCTAGATTATTGTCAATCAATGCAAACTCCTGCAATATCCTCTGAAATATAACCAAGAGGAACCCATAATCAAACTGGCCAATACTACTCAACCAAACTCCAAAATCACAAATACCATATACACATTCCACCATGCTATGCGGAAGGCATACTCCAACTTTGCAATAACTCCCAAATGGAACGATGCCAAGTGCGGAGAATCCACACATTGTAACTCTAAGGTAATCAACATATCTCTACTGATCACCATCACTGAACTGGGAATCAGTAGATGGCTCCAATCTCTGACTCCGAGTGGCTGTAGGATGGATAGAACCCTGTGCAATCTACTCAACAAACCCCACCTCAAAATTCCTATGAGGTAGCATAGTAGAAAGATCCCTATAATCTCCCCACCCAATCTACTAATAACACTAGTACCTCAGATGAGAACACCTTCTGTCACTTTATGTGAGTCCAGATGAACACCTGCACTATCCAACAAATACTCCATGAATGACTTAGTGCAGTAAAAATTATATGAGGAAGCATCGACATACTCCCCTGCACACCACAATTGATCCCTCTGTAAAGGTGGCACGACCAATGGTACCACACTATCATTTGTGTGAGAAGAATCAATCTGGAGACTCGACTCCACTGGTATCCCAAACTCATCAGGACCAGGTACTCCCAAATCCCAAACATGTGTGTTAGCGCCAACAACATGTTTCTCACCAACAACTACAAGAACGTACTCACCACCAAGACCACCAACACTCAGTGTACTAACAAGTACAGCTCCACACTCTAAATGCAAGCATCGAATGTTAGGACCCAAAACACACAAAGCTCTGATACCACTTTGTCAGGATTAGGAGCACAATTGATTACTTTTCTATAAGCAATTTAACTCAATCTATGCCCTCCAAATCTGAACTCATACCCTTTGACTCAAGAATGTCCATTCCCTTCTTATTCATGTGACCAAGCCTACTAAGCCACATCTTTGAATCTACAACTAAAGTAGATAAACCAGAAGTAGAATCAGTAATACAAGTAGATAGATAAAGAGTACCTACTTTCTTACCTCTTGCTAAAACAAGTGCACCCTTGGAAACCTTCCAAGAGTCCGCTGTGAGGGTTACTATGCATCCCTCATCACCCAACTTTCCTACAAAAACCAAACTCTGCTTTAGGACTGGGACATGCATAACCTCCTTTAACACCCATGTGTTGCCCGTCTGCAATTTCAGCTGCACTTTCCCTTTGCCAACCATTTGACAAGGCGTACCATCCCCTAAATAAAGCTCTCCAAAGTCTCCCTGGACATACTCATGGAACAAATCTCTACTTGGGGTTGCATGAAAAGAAACACCAGAATCTAAAACCCATGATTCTACCTGACTATCCAAAGAAAGTATGAGAGCATCTTGTGCCACAATACCTGCATCTTTTGCTTCTTCATTACCTTCATGTTGATTTTCTTTATCCTTCAACCAATAATCTTTCTTTGTGTGTCCTCTCTTTCCACAAAACCAGCAGGTGATACCTCCATTTCTGGATTTGGATCTCCTTCCCATCTTTGACCTTGATTTCCCTTACTCGACCTTCTCTCTTTGTCTTCCCCTACTTTCAGCACTTAGAGCATTCCTTGATGATTCACCTGTGCTTTTTCTGCAAATTTCTTCATTCAATATTACACTAACCACATCATCAACTTTAAAGATTTTAGAAGCAGACGCAGTATTACTTACTGCCATTACCAAACTATCCCAACTTTCAGGTAAAGAGCATAAAATTAAGAGAGCTTTTATTTCATCATCAAAAACAATATTGACTGAAGCTAACTGGTTTACCAAACCATGGAAATCACTAAGATGAGTATATACCAATCCACCTTCCTGCATTTGCAAAGTAAATAACTACTTCATAAGAAATACCTTATTTGAAGCTGAGGGCTTTTCATATAAATTTGCCAAAGATTATATCAACTCTTCCATTGTCTTACACTGTGATAAGTTGGAAATCACAGACGATACAAGGCTCAACCTTATGGATCCCAGAGCCTTCTGATCAAGAACATTCCATTCTTCATCCTTCATATATGTGGGCTTGCATGCAACCCCACCCAATGGTAAGTACAAATCTTTCTAATATAGATAATCTTCTATCTGCATCCTCCAATGTTGATAATTCTTGCCATTAAACTTCTCCATTCGTAGCTTCCTTTCTTCTGCCATTGTTGTACTCCCACTCAATCAGAAACCCCTAAAAATGACCTGTAATCAAATAATAACCTGCTCCCTATAACCTTGCTCTGATACCACTTGTTAGGACCCAAAACACATAAAGATCTGATACCACTTGTTGGGGATCAACCAAAAAACTTGATTACTATTTGTAAGCAACTAAACACGGAATTAAACTAGAAAGATAAGTAACTAGAATCATAAACAACAAAGAATAAGAGATACAAGAAACCACCCTGAAAACTTGTATTAAACTCTTCTAGAAGGAAATACAATGAATAAAATCACACTTTCTTCTCACACCTCTCAGATGTACAAATCTCTTTCCCTCAAGAGTTCTCTCTCTCAATTACAATCAATTCCAACAACCTAGATTGATACACATATACAATATGTATTCTACTTCTAAATCTCACAAGCTATGAAGATCTATTCCCATTATATAGAATTAGGGATCATGAGTTATGCAATATCAACCATTAGATACACCTCCTAATATAAGGCTCAAAATAATCCTACCAAAAATAGAAATGTGAACTTAAGAGTAACACTTAATCTTATCATGCAAACATTCTGTTCATCCACGAAAATAGACTTTCTGGATACACAGGTGACTGATGCCGATGACTGTGTAAATCTAGCAACCTGTAATTTACTCATTTGGTGAAGCTTTTAGCTCCACACCACAACATCGAACTCATCCTCAACTAACTCTGAAGAGGCTGCTACTAAAACTATCTCATCATCACAATCTCCTATCTCATGAGAATCATGGGACATGCTGTTGTTGCCCTCAAACAAATCAGTAATGACACCATGCCATTGAAACATGTCTCCAGCTATAGAAACCACAGTAGATACCTCTTGTTTCTCCTTTTTGTTCTATGATGTGGACCCTTTAAAAATGGATGCCATATACTGTGCTAATTTGTCTTCGGTTGTAGGGTGTGAAAGGAATTCATTCATCCTCCTCTCGTTTTCAACCAGCTGATTCAAACTTTGTTTCAGCGTCTCCATAGTCTTGTCCCACTGTTTCTGAGTACTTGAAGTAATCATTGTTACTTAGTTGATTCAATGACTAATCTACCCAACAGGGTGGCAGAATTTAGCTCTGATACCACTGTAGTATCCCCTTGGGGAAAGCTCTGATACCACTGTAGTATCCCCTGTTTCCCTTGAATTCTGAAACTGGATATTTTGAATTGCTTTTCTGTGTATTTTGATTTTTTGGGTGTTTTATGCATGTAATAAGAAAAATGCGAGTTTTAAAAAATAATTCCAAATAAATAAATAAACCACATTTTAATCTCTCAACTGGAAAATCAAAGATCTTATTACTCATCTAGATGATTACAATAAAAGTCCTCTATCATGCATATAAAAGAATATTAAAATACTGTCTTAAAAACCTGATTATTCTAGCAAACTGGAAATAAACCCTGGATCTGTGTCGATTGGGTTGCTGTGTCAAAAACACAGTTGTTGATGTTGGTTATCCTGCCACCATCGATCGATGTACTGTCGGCGTCGGTCACTATCGATCGGCTACTCTACCGACGTCGGTATGAAGTCGGCCGATGTCGGTCATTGGGCTACCGATGTCAGTCTCTGGGTCCCCTGTGGCATTGTTCGGCCTGCTGTAGAATGGTACAGATCTGCATGGATTTGTACGGATTCTATACAATAGCAAATATAATCTAGTGCGGCCTGAATGTTGAACACCTGATCTGAAGGAATATTGTGCTAACACTGAAGATCTAATCTAGATAATTACTGAATCAAAATCTAATGAAAGAAATACCTGTAAACCTCTGTGATAACTTTTGTATGAAGTTATCTCTCAAATTGGCAATAGATCAGCTGATATCTCATAGCTTCTGAATTGCACACACTAAAGAGTGGATGTTCTCCAATGCAACTGGAATCTTGGAACCCTTGGCTCAGTCTTCTCAGAAAAAACTTAGCAAAATTCTTCAAAATCAATAATCATATTAATGACTCTCCCTCCTATGATAAACACTTATATCCTCCAAAAAGGTGTGCTTGCCCTAATTAGGGTTTCATAATTAAAAATTGGCCAAATAATTAATATTTAATTAAATCAATCAAATATTAATATCTCCCTCACTATAGGTCCGATTCTCGATACGTCTAAAGCTAGCGAACAAGGGAGTGATTCTGCATATGACCATACCAAAACAAGGGTGCTCCACTGCATGTCGAATATCCCTAAAAAGTAGGAGCTCAGACAAATGTGTCTGAAAGAGCCCAAATGAATGCCAACTGGAAAAATTATACTAATCGAAGCCAAGCCAAGCTCCATCATGACCCTCTATCCATCCTATCAGCCTACGAGGGTCGCATAATAGGCTAACCATCAACTCTGAAGATGTCAACTGAAAAGGGGACATGACAAATTGACTAACCATTAGAGCACTGAGTTTGAGTAGTATTATCAGTAGGAAAACCCCTCTAAGAGGGCATTGTAACATATTTACCATGTGGTGGTAGCGATCTCCATCTCCCTTGGTGAAAGCAAGGGTAGAAGTAACTATAACGACATGACCAAATTTTGTGCCTCCTAGGAAGTGCCAATGCAACCCTTGGGGCAACCCATCAAGGGGCACGTTACTCATAGTGCATGGAGCACTCCCCAATTAAGTGACACACAGCTTGTGGCATACACATTCAATGATTGTCATTTGTAATAAAATTCTTTGAAATAAATATGGTTCACAAAAAAATATAATATTAAAATGGTTTGGATTTTAAGATTATTAAAATTTATTTATGTTAAAAATCATATTAAATAATTATTCAAAAATTATAAATAAAATGAATATGTTGTAAAAGTCAAATATTTTTTTAATCAACTTATATTTTACAACTATAACATATTTTTGATGGAGATATATAATTATGTATCTTTCACTAATTATATATTATACTATCTATATCAATTATTTTTATATATAATATTAAAGACACAAATGTTAAAAATCTATTATAGAAATTGAAGTAATTGTTCTTTCACAAATAACTCTTCACCTTCTAATAGTTACATTGAACAACATACAAATATTACATTTAAAGTTACCATGTCCTTCAACCCTATAAACAGAACCTTGAAGAGATCCTCAAGTTATATAGAGGGCTCTATCCCTTTAAGCACAAAATAAAAAATACTATTGACATTAGATGGTACTCTTTGTTCTGATTGGACTTGGATTTTAGTGGGTTTGAATTGTATGTCTTTAATAGTATTACATCTATTTTTTTGATTGAAAATCACATTTCCATTAATTTAATATAAAATATAGTATAATTTTAATTATACAAAAAAAAAATAGGTGGAAAAGTCACATCCCCAAAAACTATTATGGAGACTTTATTTCTATAACTAATAAGTTGTTGTGATTGCTAATGTTACCCTTCAAAAATAGAGTCAAACAGATAAAGTCTAGTTTCACCATCTCTCCTCCTAGACCATTGAGGGAATGTTCTTTGTGAGATTAGTCATGACTTTGTTGATCCCCCTCCTCACCACTTCCCTCCTGGGGTCATGGGTATGGGGGGAGACACCGACGCTCTCGCAGTCAGAGGTATCAAAATTGGAAGAACTCTCACTAGTCATCTCCTCCCCAAAGATATGACAAAAGCAACAAAGACAATGGAGGTAGACTGGGGGGATGGGGTGCAGACTCCCTTCATATGGTAAATTCCTATGGTTAACGTCGGTCATCTCTCCTTCACATCTAATTTTTTTTTAATTATTATTTTCCATTAAAAATTAGAGTCCTCACAAAATGGTTCAACAATATCACAAACTATTAAATATGAATGAACATTATTATAATATATTAAAGTTTCATTTAACATTACCTTTTAAATGTTAGGACCTTTTTCAACATTATCTTTTAATAATTAAGACCCTTTTCATTTTTTTTTTAATAATTAAGACCCTTTTCATTTTTTAAGAAAGAAATATTAAAATAAATAAATAAATAAAAAATAAGTATATTAAATATATTTTATTACAATATTTTAAATATATTATTATATTTTTAATATATTTTCACGGTCTTGAAAAAAATTCTCTCTTTTTCATTGTTATTTGATTGATTTATTTATTTATCTTTTATTTTTTTCAATTAAAAATATTAAAAATTAAAAAAAGGATGGAAGGATACATATGGCAATCAAATTTAACAGTTTTCTAAAAATGTTTAATCATATGGGGACTTGTTATCAAAAAGTTATATATCTTTTTTGTGATGTGGATGGATTTTATATGATTACATTTGAAGTTAAATGCATGGCTAGCATTTCCTAACAACCTTTTAGATAATCTAAATAAAAATAAGAAAATGAAAGGTTTTTTAAAGTTGAGTTTTTGAAATAAATGGATTACATTTAAATGTAATTTAAATAATACGTATTTTTTTCAATTAAATTAATACATGTTTAAAATAATAATAACTTTTAATCGATATTTTTTAAGATTTAAAAGTAGGGTATTTATATAGGGTTTCAATTTTTTTTAATACATTTTGATTTAACTTTCTTTCTCTAAATTTATAGTTTAGGTGTATGTGTAAAATAAATCTTTTTCTTCTTAACTTCTAATAATTACGATATTTAAAGTTTAAAGAAAATAATGTGAGTTTAAGAGGTCTATAAAACATTAGGTGAATACTAAAACCATTTTGGTATTTGTCAAACCCCAGGCAATGTAAACTACTCTAAGAAATTATATCAAAATTATTAATATGCATAAATATAAATCATTATAGCGACATACAAAACCTAGTCATGCTCTAAAAGTACTCCACAAGGTATATTAGCTTCAACAGTAACAAATAATTTAATGATTATTTGGTCTTTTCTAAAATGCTTGAGTATTCAACATATTTTATATGAATGATTGTTAGATTACATGTCTAAATTAACTATAATGTTTGTGTACTTATAGATGATATTTGAATTAAAATTAAACATAATGAACACTTATATTGACTTCCAATGATTAGGACTTAAAAATAGGAAGGGGAACACTAGTACACTCAATTTAAAGAGGTCAAAATCAAAAGGTAAGATGAGAGTAAGACATGACAGTTTTAAAATAAAATAATATAAGCTAGAGGATGTACAAGAGTGAAGAATCTTAGCAAAGTGAAAGTCAAAAAAGGGCATTGACGAAATGATTGACCAACAAGTATGCCTCAAGTGTTTGAATATAGTGGTTTAATGCTTTAGTGTTGATTTTTCCTTTGAACATTGAGATGTCAAGATTGGCTTGCCCTATTAAGGGGGTTTGCTACTAAAATGATGGATGTGTAAAAGAAGGATTAGATTGTGGCCCAAGTCACATAATGATTTCAAAAAATCGATCAAAGATGATGAAAGAGCATCCAAGGTGAACAAAGAATCTTGCATCACCCAAAAAAATAGTTTGAATTTTGTGTAATTTTCAATAAGGGGTCTCGGGTCACATTCTAGGATTTTAGAGATCACATTAATCACATTTTAAGTCATATTTCTCCCTGCAACTTTAATTTGAAATGTTGTACCATCCACATTTCATTTTTATCCTAGGCCTCTAAGTTCATAATATAACACAGGCCATAAATTCATTAAGTGTTTGTATATATGAGCAAGTCTACGGCCCCACAAACTTCTTTATGGAGCTAATGATTTGTTAAGTGGTTCACATAGTTTCATGGATTTGTAGCTTTAGAGTCTTAGAGTTCATGGAATCCATGAATTCACATTATCAAGAAAGTCTTAGCCTCGAGAACATCCCATGAAATGTACAAAATCCATAGCCTCAAGAAAGATCCATAGAATTCTTGAAGTTTGTGCATGAAATACGAAGTCATGAAATTATATAAGTTTGTGTACACAATAGAGTTTGTGGAGCCCACAAAATGGGATCATGGATTTTGATAGTCTCAATATCAACTCATGGAGTTCTCAATGACCACATAAATTTCAAATAATTTGTGATCTCATGAAAGAGGAAAGATGACATAGTCAAAATCAACTTGGAGTGATCAACCTCAATAAAGTTCTATAGAGTTCACAATTATTCACAAAGTTCATGAGTCTATGGAAGTGACAAGTGTCATAGTCATGTCTTGATCATGAAGATCTCAGTTCATGTCATTACAGAGGAAGTGGATTTTATACATCCACAAATCCATAGAGCATGGAGAGCATATTAAAAGAAATAAGTGATTTGATATATATTTTGTGAATTTTATAACTTTGTATATTTACAGGTATGCATAGAGACATTGTTCAATTCGAAATCCACAACAAAATATAAATGACCATAGTTTAACTGGGGCATTTTAGGTCTTTTTGGAAAGATATTGATGAGAGATTTCAGTTTGTTGTGGCCATGAGACTGTTACAACAAATCCCATGGGAATTATGAATAGTTTGAGAGAGAACTCAAGAAGGCCAATGAACGGGAAAGGAAAAACTATTCATCCAATAATTAAAGGGGATTTATATCAAAATAAAGAGAGAGAGATAAGTGAAGAGTTGGAAAATAGAGATTTGGAAGTCTACTAAATAGAAGGGAAAAAGGAGATCTCAAAGTAGAATGCAAATATTTAGGATTGCAAGTGTGACGTGAACACCGTGATCCCAATATATGTCTCTAAATGTAATTTTATTTCAAATTCAATAAAAAGAGTCTTTGTCTTTATGTACATCTTGTGTTATGTGTCTCTGAGACTTATAGAGTGAGATAATCATTGTCAAGGAGTGAGTTAGCCATTTATTTTCCTACTTACACCTCATGCCTATGCCAAATTGGTATCAAAGCGTGGTTGTTTTCCCTTGCTTGGTTGTGTTGTCAAGACTCCAATTGAATCATTAGCAAGTTGTGAAAGAGAATAATGAAATTAGGAGAAGTGATGGCATGCATAGGTAATCCCATTGGAATAGGTGTAAGAGTAGAAGCACCTAGAATTACAAAATTAGCAAAGATGAGAAGAAGAATCCAAGTAAGATTGTTTGCAATGGAGACATCACAAAGAAGATGAACTTATGTTGAAGATGTGAGTGATGATAAAGAATTGGGAATTCAATAGTTTCAAGAGGAATATATGGAGAATGAATTTGAGGGCATATTTCTCAGAGTTGTTTTAAAGTTTGGAAACAATCAAAACCTAGATAAACCTTTTTATAATGGAGGTTTGGACCCTGAAGAACTTATGGATTGGCTCACAGAGATCGATAAATACTTTGATTGAGTTAATGGAGGAACACAATAAAATAAATTTTTCTTGCATAAATTTAAAAGGTTATGCATATTTATGGTTGGATCATGTACAAACTAAAAGATAAAGGAAATCTATGGATATATTCAAGTATGGGATAAAATGGTGATAAAATTAAAGGTTAGACTCTTACCTTCAAACTATTAGATAAGTTTGTTTAGGAAATTGTAGAACCTAAGGTAAAATAAGATGCACATTAAATAATATACCAAGGAGTTTTATAAACTCAATATAAGAGTCAGACATGTAGAAGATGACCCAAAGATGGCGGCCAGATGCGTGAATGGGTTGTGTATTGATCTTCATGATGGGATTGGTTTTCTTAGCCTGAGAGCAATGGAAGAACCCTCTCAATGTGTAAGGTAGAATAAATTTTTTTTTGGAGGCAACACATAAAATCTAGAGGTAGAAGAATATCCTTAAGAGGAAGAAGGAAAATTAGTAGAGGAAGAAGACAAAAAAATTATGATGGAGAAGTAAGCAACTCTTAGAATCAAAGTCACAATAAAATGATTTTATAGCATCTTTCATTTGACCTTTGTTTCCTTGTGGCTCTTTGGTATCTTTTTGTGCTTCCCCTCCGCTAGGTGATTCCTTCTTTCACTACTTGTATTATACCTCTTATAGGTTTGGATGGCTTCTCTAATGGCATTGCCACCATGGTATTCATACTACATAATACTTACATACTTATAGTTAATTTTTATTATGTTGATTTAATATTTTTTTATAGGTTCTACTTTGAATCTTTTACATTACAACTTAGAATTGATTTATGTATACACCTCCTAGTTTTTTTCACATTAGCCCTAATACCTATACTTGTTCCTTAGGTCTTCTGTCATTTCTACACCTCTTAGTTTTTAAATTTTGTGAGTTTCATGATAACACTTGGAGAATTAAATGGGCCTCCTTAAAAACACCCATCATTGTTCATTTTGTTACATAGATTATTTTTACTCCCAACCCTAGCAAGGTGTCTTCTTATATAAATAAAGAAATTGTTGAAAGTAGTGTTTTCCTTACTTAATGTTAGTTATATTATCTTGTGGTAACACTATAACAATCTATCAACATGCCTTCATCCACATTTTAACCTTTTTTATGATGATATCTCAACATACTTATCATCATACCATCTTTATTTACACATTTTTTGTGATTGGGTCAACCCAATCATTCTATCCTCACTTGCACGATTTGCCCATTTTTCACTTTCCTTTTTGGGCTCACCGAGGTTGGCTTTGAGATTGCACTCTTTTCTAAGGTGCAATTCTAAGATTCTTTAGGAACCATGGTGTTTAGGTTATCCTCTCTAGCGCCTAAGTGTAAACTCTCTTATGATAGTCATATTTAGCATCCATTATTGGTTTTTGAATTCGTATGGATAAGAAAAATTAAGAAAATAAAATGAGTTAAAAATCATATCATAATAAAACTAATGTTAAAAATAAAATTATATCTTAAAAATTATATCACGCCAAAATACATGATTTTTTTGGCACATCTCCTATTTCGGTCGAAGATCAAACTCCACAGTTGACTTCATGATAGAGATGAGGTCCATCGAGGTACGGTAGGCTAGTAGACTAGGGTAGGAGGTCTTATTACATCATTACCTATATATATGTTAAATTATAATGCCACCTACTTTCTTGCATAAGTACCTAATTATCACATTAGATTGATAGCTCTATAAGAGGTCCTAAGGAGTGTGGAACACATTGTGGGAAGTTAGGATACTTTTATTGTTCATGCATGCTAGCTTTTATATAATAATATTTATACTTCACTAGTTAGATTAATTTTATGTTTTCTAGGTAAGGCTCTCTAGGGCCATTGATGTTGAAAACCTTTAGTCTTGCTAACTTGATTTGAGTGCCTTGCTTTTGGTAAAGACCATGTTTTTACCTTGGTGACATCTTCTTTTCCCTCTCTCCAATTTCCCCCCTCTGACAATCAAGTTTTCTTCTATCTCCCACATCTTATTTACTTTTTATTCTTCAATTTCTTTCTAACACATTTGCATTATGACAATTTTAAATTTTCCATCCTTAAAATAGAAGTTGCATCTTTGAGTTGTTACAAGAATGCTCTCTTAGTTATTGTTTTATCTTTATAATATTTATCTTGGTTATTTTTGGACCTTGAGTTTTATATTCTCTTTTTTGGGGGGCCATTTGTCCCCCATTTATCCTTTCATGCTTTCATGTTTCACCTTTTTTATAGGCCATTTAATTTTATTTTTACTTTTTTCACATCTTTGTTTGAGTTTGATTTATCCTACATTTATATTTTACTAGCATTCAATAGTTACTTGTGTCCTTTGTTTGATTCAAATTGTCATTTATCTTACATTGGATGTAATCTTAAGTTTTTCGATCGTAAGTAGCCTTGGTATTTCACCTTGCCACTTTTCCCTTGTCTTTTTCTAGCTTTATTGGATCTTTTGGTTCTAACCTAGCCTTATCAATCTCTATATGCCAAATTTTCTAAGTTTTCAATAATTTCTAAGAGTTATAAATTTTACATCCATATATTGACTAGCTTATGTATGCACACATTGTTTTTATTTATTTTTAGCCTTGTATTATAGGGTTTCTCAAATGCAATTATTGCACCCTCCATGATCAAGAATATGGTACTTACATGCAGTCATTCAGTAGAAAGGTAACTCAAGGTATGTATAGGATACTTTTAGTTATTTATTTATCAGTAATTCCTTTAGCATTTAGTTTTAGTTATGTTCCTTGGTGTTGCTATGTATCTATCCCAAAGTGCCATCTTGCATTACACTATTGTGACATGTGATGAGCTTCCTCTTAGTCATAAGCATACACTTTTTATCTTTATCACTTTACTGATAGTTTCTCTTTAATGGGCTTCCTAGCACATCACTCTCCTTGAGTGTACAAGTTAAAGGGTGAACTAGGAATAGGGTGGAATCAACTTGTGGTACTTTGTGAGATATATTTGCACACTATTTTATCATACCTTTATTACTATCAGTCTCATTTCCTTTGAGTCTCCTTCTCTATTACCTTTCCATCTACTTTTTGATCAAAATTTCTAGCTTCCATGTATCCTACTGTATCGACCAAGATGATACAGTCTATTTTATACTTATCTCTCCTTGTATTGTATTGGCTTGGTTTATATAATTTTGAATCGTATCTTTGTAATTTGTATTGTATTAACCTAGCCAATAAAATATTATGTTAGATAACATCTTTCTAATTGTATAAGCCTTGTCAATACTATCGGGTTAGAGTTCAAGGTTAGTTTTGGGTATTAGAGTTGTACATATAGGGGTCATATTTTATTCCTAAATAATATAACATGCTCATCTACTCTACTTTCACTTGCATTTTTGTTTCTAAATATTATTTGAAGGAATTATATGTTTAGAGTCTTATCTTGAAGGATTAGTCTTGCTTATGGTTTTTGAAGCTTAATAGGAGAAGTCAAATCGAGGAGGTACACCTAGTCTTTGGAGTCCCTAACTAAGTTTACCCAGGTCTTAATCTTGCTATTTGAGTTCTTCAAACTACAACATCTATTGTAAAGTGTCATTGAAGCCAAAGGGAGAGATTGAAGTGTTGATGGGTCCACCCAATGGTAAGTATTTTTATCTCTACTCTTTTTCATATATTTACTTAGTAAATTAGATATTACTCATTTATTGTTATTGTGAATGTATGTGCTTATCATTTCATATGCCCTTCATTATATTAAATAAGTTGATATAGATATAGGATTTCTTAGGCTTGCCATTATAACCTTATGTTGCATAGACCACCAATTAGTTGAGTTTTGTACCCCTCAGTTTATTAATAGTTTAGTATTTATAAAGCATTCGATTAACCTTGTTCGTCGGTTCCATGTATGTGGTATCCTTATTATATCCTTGATACACCCTTTGTTATCATTGTTACAATCATTTATCTATATTGAGTCCTAGTGAGAGATCTACCCCATGTCACAGGCTTAGGCTTTAGAACCCTTTTCTTTTGATATTTAAGTGTAAATTACCTTCTACTAGGTCTAAATTTATTCTTGGCCCTTACATGTGTTCTAAGTATACAAAACCTCTATTGTTATAACCCTATTTGAGTCCCAGTATTTTGAAAAAGAGGATAGTTATAAGTTATCTTAGCTCATGCGTACACAATATGTTTTGGGACCCACATTGCACCAAAGAATAGTTGAGTTTCCTTGATATTTATTAGGCCCCTCAATGGTGTACAGTATAAGAAACAACACTCTAATAATTGTAGTTGTTCACCATCTAGATAAACCTTTGCAATGCAATGTGTTGCTTTAACATAAACTTAAATGTTTCAATAAGTACTCTCTAAATGGCTTGTTTGACTTCTCTAAAATTCTAGTAGATGATCAATAAATTCTTGTGAATAATAAATACTATATTTTGATCTCTAAATGTCTAAATGCATTAAGATGTTTGTGTATTTATAGATGTCTTGAATTCAAATTAAGACCCTATTGACATACAAACCACTATCAAACAGTTAAAAACAAATAAAATACTAGATAGAACCAACTTTTACACCTTAACTGACTCCCTACGAGCCCACAAAACCCTAAAAGTGAATTGAGTTCATTCTAAGAAAACCACCATATGACCATAAAATCAAGAGGAGGAAAAAGAAAGGAAGACATGAAGAAAAACTACAAAATATGTAAATAATACCTAATTAAAACAAACACTCAAATCCATTAAAATATACAATTAAAAATCTAATAAACTTTTAAGAGCCATTTTTTAGTTTTAAATGTATCTATCTACATAAATAAATAAGCTAAATAATTTTAATAATTATCAAGAAGGCAAAAATAAACTTAAAAACAAATAAACAATATTAATTCGCTAGAGAATTATACGGTGAGGCACTCACCTCAGATTCATCTCACATGAGACAAAATAAAAGAATATATTATTTTTTCCAGATTTTAATAGGAGTTTTAGGAAAACCGTCTAAGAATAGAAAAACTTGGAATTTATTTATCTACTCCACCACCATAATTGAGAAGGGTAATTTTTTTAACTGATTCAGGTCTT
Source organism: Torreya grandis (assembly GCA_037957365.1). Classification (NCBI taxonomy): domain Eukaryota; kingdom Viridiplantae; phylum Streptophyta; class Pinopsida; order Cupressales; family Taxaceae; genus Torreya; species Torreya grandis. The sequence continues at coordinate 2,200,860 of JARHVA010002303.1, read as the reverse complement.
GAAACTCCTCTCAATAGTTGAAGTCCATGGGCGGATCGATATTGTCTGAGCTTGATTTCTATCAACTGAGGGCAAGCCACCTCCATAGACATTACACGCTTTAAAAATACAACATCCAGGTACCTAAGATTGGTGGCATTTATTTTCAAATTTATCAATTATGGACAAATGTTAATCCCCAAATTTTAAAGATTTGGGCACAATTCCATAGGCCATGGGAATATGGTATCATCCAAACCCTGATCATTGTACCAATGACATGTTTTCAGATATTTGAAACCCCCCAAATTATTGGGTGTTTTCATAGAGTGCAGCATTTAAAACTCAAATCGATGAGGCTTTCACGATTAAAAACACTCTCTGCAAGCTGGCACATCAGGAAACGTTTAAGCTTCTTTCCGATATTTTCAAGAGTGATTAGTTTCACAAATTTCAGAACTGCAAGTTGAACCCAAATGCAAAACGGAATGGGGTTCATAGTGTCAATCAAGGCAATTTGAAGATGAAAACTATGGAGAGGATCACAATGGTGGAGCAGGGCTTTCTTAATTATGGCTTGTATTTTGTCATAATTTAGATTTTCAAAATCTTGGCAATAGAAATTGAGATGGGGCATTTTCTTCCACAAGAATCACTAGCTCGAAAAGAGCAGGCAAAAGCGTATGTAATCTCTGAAAGAAATCTTTGGAAATATTTCATACAAAATAAAAGCTTCATGTAATCTTAGTAATTTTGAGAGCCTATCTTCTGCTATTTCACTTGTCCTTCCTGTTAATGGTGTTTTTCCTCCTCCACCTGCAAATGAAACACTAGAATTCTATGAAAATTAACCGCAGTTTGGATTCACCTCTCGCTCAGAATTTAGTAACGTATAGATGAAGTATTAAACTAAGATTAAAAAAAGATTCAAGATTCTATTAATTTTCTTGTTCATATTTGATAATATTTGTTTACCATTAGCTTTTTCCCAAGAAAATGGACATCTTCACGCCGACATTACCATTTTCATCGAGGATCTATCAGTATAACCCATCAATGGACAAAATAAAGCAAATATCGTTATGCAGGAAGAAAAGGAAAACAATCTCCCTCCTCATAGTTTCCTCATAGCTTGCTCACCACACTAGAAACTTCCTTATTTAGTAAATACCACAATTCCACAAAACCACCACTTTTGCATGGCTATGTGGCATGCTTTGCAATGGTTGTCGTTACTATATACGTGACAAATGGTGGATACATGTTACCAATCTTTTGTTAGCCTCGACCCATACATTTATTATATATTATAATATATATTTTTATTAATATTAATTATATATTATAATATAGTGTAATATCAATTAATAATAATATTTATAATATTATATTATAGATTATAGATTAATATTATATATAATATAATTATAAAAGTATTAAAAATATATATACATATATGAAATAATATATTTTAACATATAATATAATATAATATATAAATATAAAATATTTAATTATAGGTTAAACTTCAATATTAAATTATTAAAATGTCTAATATAATAAAATGTAATAAGATAATTATATATCTTAATATATAACATAGTATATAAATATATAATACATTATATTAAAATATAGGTTAAAATTCAAAATTAAAATATTAACATATCTAATATAAAATATAATATAAAAACCGTATAATCTCTCACACACACGCGTATATACACATACACATATACATATAATTATAAAACTGTAATATAGAATTAAGTAATTGTATATTAAAGTTTTTATTAGCCTATTCAATTACATTTGATTGGGGTAACAAATAGAACTCAGAAATGTTTTCTTTGAAGTGAATAATATTGGGATGGAGTAATGAGCGGTGGTTGATGATCTCTCTCTAGACATGCTCATATATTTAAAAAGGAAACCAATCATAACAATAAATTGAGCTAAGGTGAGAAAATAGGAAAAATAGTGGAAATCCAACGGAGGGGAGACATACCTTTTCATTGATAGGTGGGGTCACCATCAACCAACAATTCTCTTTCCTCGATCGTTGCACAAACAAGTTGTCGTGGACGATGACTTAGGTAAATTCACTTTTGACATAAATCGATTGTTAGAAAACACCATCAAGAAAGATGTTTCAAGTCTCTAGACTTTCCACGTACTTATATTATTGTGCATTTGCGGCATGATTTTGTACATACGCACCACATTTTTTGTGTACGCGTAAAGTTTGTAAACTTTAATTTAATTTAGATATTAAAGTCTAGAGCAGGGTTGAAGAACATATTACATCTACAATAATAGAGTGATAAAAAATGAATTACCTCAATCCTTTCTTCATCACTGGCACTCAGACAACTTCATTTGGATAAGATGAATGCATGCATTTGGACCAATTTGAATTTTTAGGGTCAAATGTTCACATTAAAGATTCATATGGGTGGATTAGATATATTAAATTGAAATGAAATGGTTTTAATTATGTTTATAAGATTGAAATATAATTGTGGCAAACTTAAAAATTGGTAAAAAATTTAATAATGCGATATTATAATAATAATCAACGATGAGATTTAAATATAAGAAAGAGTTTAATATTCAACAATCATTTCTATTGACATGATATATCATGTGAAATCATACACTATAAAGTGGTTTATAGCTCGCACAATGGTTCCATTTTCTATTGACAAAGACTCTACATTTGACGTGTGTCGTATCAAATGAGTTTATAGATTGAATCCCTCTATTTATTCATCTCACCGCTTAAGAGAATGTAGTGGGTTAAATTTTGGTTAAAAGGGGAATATACGTCACAAAAGAAAAGAAAGCACTTGGCAAGCACAATATAATATGAGAATTTAAGTCATGTGAGAATTCTTGTATTAGCTCTTGTATGATTGAGTTTCAAATTGATTAATATTATTTAAATTTTTGCACTGTGGTTGGTTTCTTGTACATTGATAATAGAGTTTTGTTGGCATAGCAAATGATAGAGATAGTCTATCATAATATAATATGTAAAAGGAGAATATATTCCACAAATAAAAAGAACACACTAGATATAATTACAAAAACAAATACAATTCCTTCAACTTTCCCTGCACCTTCGAGACAATTACTAGTAATTAATAACAATTATGAACCAAAAATAACTACCCTTTTCACTTGAGTATAATTTAATCTCAGTTCATCAACATGTCAACTATTAATTTATTAATAAAATAAAAACAACCCCTAAAAACATGTTTTATTTATTTAAAAACCTTTAGGTTTTTGGAAAACATAGTTTTTATTCCCTTCTTAGTACAAATTATAATCTCATTCATCTTTTACTCCCTTATTAATAATTGCGATGGCTCTGAA
>JARHVA010002303.1:1587500-1592500 GCA_037957365.1 Torreya grandis | reverse complement strand
ACTTGATGTTTGGAGATAAAACATAACGTGCGTAGTGTAAGTACTTCATAAATTTGTAACAACGTAGGGATGGCCACTCCAAATCTTTTGGGAGAGACGCCGACAAAAATGTTAAACCGCGTGAGAAACCTCTCAATTCCGAGGGGACATGCGCCGCAATAAAACAAGATAAATGTCACAAGTGAAAGAAAATTGCAGAGTGAATGAGCTGTGCAGGGTCCCGCCAGATGTTTGTCATTGTTTAACACCATTATTAGTGAATTTCAAGGCTTTGTTTTAGCAGGTTCTGTTTTTGCTTTTGGACGAGCCTGTGCTAGAAATGGCTAAAAAAAGATTTTTGGAACTGAAATTTATTGAATGAATTTAGAAGTTTACTTCAGATCGATGTACTGATCTGAAATTTATTAAATGATTTTGGAAGTTTTCTTTAACTAGATGTGACATATTCTGAAACAATTTAATTATTTGGATTATGTGCTTGTTTTGAAATCTGATTGTCAATTATTGTATTTAATATTGACCAGTGTTTATGCATGTTGGTTAAGCTTGGCCGTGATACACTCCATCTATCATTTAAATGTATGTTGGTTAAGCGTTACCATGATATAAAATGTGATGGTCAATTTTACCAGCTTCGTGTATGCTGGTTAAATGATACCCTCCGCTCATCATTTAAATACACGCTGATTAAGCTTCACCATGATATATTCCACCCATCATCTAATTTTTTTCTATTTTAAATAAATCTGACTGACATTATTATAATATATTAACTTTTATTAAAACTATAATTTTATGAATGAACACTGTTATAAGTTAAAACCATATCAATATTATTATACTATATTAAATTTTATTAAAATTATAATTTTATGAGTGGAAACTATTACAAGTTAAGAATTTAAAATATATATATTTTTAAATTTCAACCCACCATATACTACTACACATTAATTTTATATTCTTTGTCATGTTAAGGTTGTAAATTTATAAAGTTATACCATTATGATTATTCATAATACCAAATTTCAATCCCATTTATTCCATCTAACTTTAAGTGTAGCTAAGAAATTTGTTTTTCATTCTGTGTAGTAAAACTGGTTGTTTTTATATAAATTTTAACATTGGCGTGTGTTTGTAAGGAATTATTTTTATCTCCATCTAAGACTTCAAAGTTTATTTTGAGTGGCGTTGCAGCTAAACTCTCTAAATATATTAACTAGCACTTATAAAACGACGTTCATTTCTATGTTCAAAAAACTATTGTTCTGATGGATTAATAATTTTATTTTATTTTTTTTAAGGTGAGCATGTGGCTAGATTTTGAGAGAAGAAGCATTATTTTTTGGAGACGTCAATTACTTTGTAACAACCCCAAATGACACTATTTTTTTCAAATCTAATTATCTAAAATTAAAATAAATATAGAGTTATGCATAATTTTATAAACTACATATGATCGTTGTAAGAGTCATGGATTTATATATAATTATTTGTATTAAATTACAATCAAATTTATTTTTACATATAATATGAAATTTTGAACACACCAAACTATTAAAGCATATATGCATTTATTTTAGTGATACTATATTTTACTATGATTTATATGGGAAATGTTGAGTAATAAAACTTTTTAGACCCATTCAAACTAGACATATCATATATTAATTTTTTAAAACTTAAATGTTCGTTGAGTGAATTTTATCATGGATGTATTTGTAATGAATGTGCATTTCTAAAGTGACTCCCAATCCTCATGTCTATTTCTATAAATGATAAACAAAGGCCCTATACGTGGTTGTCATGTGCAATTGTATGTACCTAAGAAAAAGTGTGTAAAAGACAAAATATGAACCAAAACAAGCAATTTAATTATAAAATTATTAATTGAATTTTATATTAATTAATCTAATTATTTTTTCATATATTTATTTCTTATTATAAATTACTAATGAGCTAGAAAACATATCTTAGATAAATATACGTAGAAGATACCAAAATATATCATTCTCAAGGTGTCTATATGATTTTATTTATATTATTTTTTTTTAATGAAATAGAGATTATATTATTAATATTAATATTTATATTATTAATATTAATATTTACATGAATATTCACAAAAAAGGGTCGTATAGAGCACACCATGGTAGACAAACTAGGCAAAACCTAGGAGTAAGAATCACAAATAAATTAGACCCAGCTTAGGAGAAAAAATAAAAACAACTAGGCCAAACCTATGACAACTCTATTACATCAAAAAATACTAAGCAATATTAGTAAATAAATTGGTATAAGAAAGGTCTTGATCAGGTGGATCAACCCAACCAAAGCTCAAAATATCCTTCCCTCTAATGATAAGGTTCTAACCAAAATTAGAATTATGGTGATCACCTTCTTCTTGAGATTTTGTGTCTTGGTCTATGCAACAGGACAAAATAGCCAAGGCTAGCTGTGGAAATCTTTTGTTTGAAGGTGGTTTTCATTCCCCCTAAGAATTCCCATGTAGATAACTCCATTTGTGTTGGTTCACAGAGGAAAGAGAGACCCACCCTTAAGCCCATAGAGATTGAGGAAGTGGAGAACCTCAACCTCCATGCAAAGCTAGGGGAGGAGTGTGACACCATTGTAGAAAACCAATAGCTCAGTTGTGAGAGCATTGAAAAGATCAACTATAATGAGATCCACCCCATTAGGGACCACTTCTGCCTCTTGGTGGTGAGTTTTATAGTGGGGAAGGTGGCACATGAGGAACACTTAAAGGGGCATCCCCATAGTGGTAAATAAAATGTTGCAGGTAATCAAGCTCCATAACAAGTTTGTTATTTTGAACTTGAATCTTTAAAATTACATTAAAAATAACCATAGACTTATTATAGATAGAAAAGTGAATTTCAGTAGTAACATTATAAAGAAAATTTGGCTTACTTTCTTTTCATAACTATAATAGGATTTCCACTTAGAAAACATGCTCTCAAAGAGGATATGAAACCATCTAAATGGTTCTAGGTAAAGGGCCTAAAAAAATCATGGATCTAAAACTAGGCACCTTGGGCCTTTAAACAAAGCTAAAATAAGTGCATGAGAGTCTTTAGGTGATGCATAATAGGAATTAGGGTTTCACTACCCCAACTTGAAGTAAACTCCTACTAATAGGAAGTCCTTGATGAAACAAACCCCAAGTAAATTGAGAAAGCTTAGGTTCAACATAAGCATACCAAACATTTTTAAAACATCTCCCCCAGACTAATAGGGGTGAGCAAATATCCCATCTGGAATTAGGATTATCCACCATAGGAAATTTTGGAAAGAGCCATTCATACCCTTTATGAGCAGTGTAATCTAGAAAGGGGTGTCAACGTACCATTTCCAATTTTTCAACCAAGGGAAGGAAAAGGAAAAATTGTTTATTTGGATCCAAATTAGCTTAGATAGCCTCGAAATATCATCATAGTATTCTTTGTCCATAAATTAAAGATTTTATTTAGCTTTGAATTCATCCCAAAAAATCCAAAAATGAGAGTGCTTAAAAAATAAATCATGCAATGTTAGAATTCCTCTTCTATAGAATTTGAGAGAATGTATCCATGACACCTCTACAAGAGGGATGACATGATAATTAATAATAGGGGGTAACTAAAGAAAATTTTTGGTGATAGATAGACCATCTCGAAACCCTGATCTATTCCATAACAACTAGGGTTTCACTTATTCCCAGGATTTCCAAAAAAATTAATAAAAAAGGACCCCATAATTTTCATAGGGGTTGTAAGAGTAAGGAGGTTATCAAAACCTAAGCCTTTCCATGTCACACATTGTACATTCATGAGGGGTGCCTTGATAAATACAATGGTGGATTAAGACCTTAATGGATTCATTTCCTTCAATGGCACAAAGAATCCATTTGACATAGAGAGTTGATCCTTGACATGAAATGTCAATCAAACACATACCACCTACCCCTTGGGGATGATAGAAAAATTTCCAAGCCACCCTATGGATCCCTTTGCTAATGGAGGGATTATCCCAAATGAATTCACTGAGTAATTTTTTGATTTTTTCAATTTAATTTTTAGTCAGAACCCAAAAAGATGATTAATACACATGGGTGGCCACAAATACCATGCAGTAAATTTGAAACTTACCAACCATATATAAAGGTTTGGTAATCTAATATGAAAGTTTTTTCTCAATCTTATCCATGACATATTACCATAAGATAGAATGGGAGGCCTAGAATGCAAAGGGAATTCCCAAGAACTTAAAATTTTCATCATGTCAAATCCATTTCCACTCATAATGTCACACCCAAAGAGACAGAGGGTGGAAAGATGTCTATAAAATTGAGTTTTTTGCGATTAAATGGAAGATTTGGAAGCAAGAGAAAATATATCTAGATAGTGCATGGCATTATCAACATTATCTTCATCCTCAATGAGGGTGAGAAAAGAGTCATCTACAAAATACCCATTAAGAAACTAAAAAGGCTCCTTGTCAGGCAAATAAATATTTCAAAAAGGCCTTTGAGATTGAGAATTAGCAAGCATATAACCAAAACCTTCAACAACGAGAACATATAGATCAAGTTCCAATGGAAAACTTTGCCTAATGGATCTAAAAAGACTAAATTTCTCAAAGTTGACTCCATTAATGGAAATAGAGGTAGAGACATCAGTAAAAAACATTTGAACTGATTGCAAGAAGTTTGGGCTAAATCCTTTGTAGCATAGCCAGAATGAATGGCTAATCAATTTGATCATAAGATTTTTTAAAATATATTAATCATGAATATTTTCATTGCTAAGTTTTCTGCATTGTATGTGTGTGTGTGTGTGTGTGTACACACACACACACACACACACACACACACATATATATGTATATATACATGTATATGTATATATACATGTATATGTAGATATACATGTATATATACATTTATATGTAGATATACATGTATATATACATATATATGTATATATATATATATATACACA
>JARHVA010002303.1:1542500-1585000 GCA_037957365.1 Torreya grandis | reverse complement strand
ATGCCACACACACACACACACACACACACACACACACACACATATGCAGTATTTATTTTGCAGCTCTTGCTAAAGCCTACATGATATCATCATTTATTTTTCCTTATGGTGTGTCACCTTAGGGTGAGCTTATCCTATTTAATGACCACCTCAACATCTCATCCAGATACTGAAGCCATGAGAAAAGAAGGTGAGGCTCTAAGCTTTGGCATCCCCGCTCAAGCTTATAAATGCATAAGAGAAACAAACCCGAGCTTAAAGAATGGAATCTCTAGCTCTATGCTATAGAGAATCCAAAATCATGTTTTTCTATAGATGGAGCTCCAAGTTATAGGTGCATAGGATACACCTTGGAGAAACCCTAGAGAGAATAATGATGTTAAGCCATTAACAAGTATCTGAAGATATATTAGTGCAAGAGTGTCTCAAGTGTTGATATAAGTTTTCATAGTCTCCATTGTCTCATGAAAAAAGTTTTAAAGTGCATTAAAGGTCATATTTTGACCTTCTATATGATATTTAATAATAAAAATATTTTTAATATTCTTGGCAAGGCATCCTACTTTTTTTCTCCAATGCCTTTCTCTCTTGGTCTTTTTATAGTGTTTATTGTTAATTTTACCTTTTGTTCTATGTTTAGACTTTATTCATATCTTGCATTTCACCTTACTCTTGATGCACTCAATGCTAAAATTATGTCCTTTTACCTTAATGATACCTCTAATATTAAATGTGCTTCTAGTGAAACATACACTTATCTCTATAATCATTCTTCTAATCATGGTTTAATAATCATGTACTCAATGGTTTATAGTGGAGGTGGGATTAGAAAATGTGAAAATGGCATTTTTGAGCCTATTTTATTTAAAACTTACATGAGTTATGCAAGGATTGGTTCTAATACTTCTCAAGATAATTTAAATTCATATTGTCCCCCTTGCCAATGGACTTTTCACAATAGTTCTCCTCAATATCATATGACTTCTTTTGAGTATAATTTTTTTTGTGTCATTTGGTTAAAAATCATAAAATTTGTGAGCATTGTGGTAAACATAAACATCATATTTTCAATTTTTAAAAATCTCATCCATGCACATCTTATATTAAATCCACTCATGATATTTTAGATCATTGGAGAACCACTAAAACACTTCATTCAAAGGTTAAAATAGTGACACATGTTCTTTGTCTCTATTTTGATAAACTCCTTATGCACTCCTTGATTTTATGATTACTTCTTCATGTAAATTAAATATACTTTGATTGGAGCTCATTATGTTTTGACTAACTTATTTTTCATACTTTATGATGGATGTTATCTTTTACTCTATTTTTATTTTTTATTAAAACTTACATCGTGTTACTTATCAAGTTATTAGATCTATTTTATTAGATGTAGATTATATTTTTATGACATGATTATATATTTAACATGAAAATTAGTGTAAGCTTCTCTTTTGCAAGTTCTAGTTAAGTACATTTGATACACACTAAGAAAGTTGTGTAGGTAACTTATTTTTATCTAGCTCTATATATTAAGCCATCTCCTCTCTCATTTTATACTTGAGACACACTTGCTTATGCTCATCTTGAGATGATTATTCATGGCTTAACATCATTATTATTTCTCTTTCTCTTGGCTCATATTTAAAATTGTACTTAGATATCGTTATTTATCAATTCTTTTAATAAATGTGGGATTTTTCTTTGTTTGAAGATTTACCTACTTGTAAATTCTTGTCTCTCGATATTTGTAATTTTCTTGATATTAAGGTGAATTGTTATTTTAGATTTATATTCATTATTTCATATTTTTCAATTGATCTTGGCATATATCCTAACAAATTGTAATGTTTTTAGTGAAAATTTTAATATATTAATATTAAGCTGAATATTTAATTTTTTTTAAATATATAAATATTTTTTAATTGATAGTTATTTATTTGGCATTGACCTTCAAATGCTAATATAATTTATAAGATGAAGAAGAATTTAAAAAATAAACATATTTATTATAATTTTTTACAGTGTGCCTAAAATTTTACTTTTAATTTAATAAAATTTAAGACCTCATGCGACACTGATGATTTTTTAATATAAAATATTTTTTATTAATGAGTGATAGTTAGATTAAAGATGTGTAATTAAGGTGAAATTTCTAAAATATTATTTCAATTAAAATGAGTGTTGGAAACCATTGCACCATTAATTTACAATTTAATCATTAGATAGAAATTTGAATGTAAATATTTGGTTACAAGTTTGGATGTTATAAAATGGTTGATTACTGACATTGAATCAAAGTTGTCAAAACTATTTTATGTGTTGGGCACTAAAAAAATATGAAAAATAGTTAATGAAAAATAGTTATAGGTCATCATTATGTTCTCTTTTTTCATGTTTTATAACATGAAATGACCTCTTCACATCGCATTTCTCTCAACATAGATCAAAGACATGTTAATTTTAGAGTTATATAGAGATTAAAATGGAGATACAAATGTTGAAATTCTTTTAGAAGACGGAAACACTTTGAGAGTTTATTTTCAAAATAAAAATAAAATGCTTAGTGCAAGGTGTTGAGTGGGTTGGACATTGAATTATATATTGAAAAGGTTGTCCTTGAGAGATGTCATGTAGTGTTTTTCTCCACTTTTATTTGTTGATTCCTTGTATATATGAAACTATCATTTCTTATTATTATTGTTTGAATTTTTTATAAAATTATAAAAAAAATTGAACCATAAATACCACTCAATTACATTTTATTATTTTATTTTTTAAATTAGTAGAGTTCATAGAGAGTTTTCAATAAAAACATCTTGAAAACACGAGTATGGAGCTTTTCCATCACTTGATGTTTGGAGATAAAACATAACGTGCGTAGTGTAAGTACTTCATAAATTTGTAACAACGTAGGGATGGCCACTCCAAATCTTTTGGGAGAGACGCCGACAAAAATGTTAAACCGCTTGAGAAACCTCTCAATTCCGAGGGGACATGCGCCGCAATAAAACAAGATAAATGTCACAAGTGAAAGAAAATTGCAGAGTGAATGAGCTGTGCAGGGTCCCGCCAGATGTTTGTCATTGTTTAACACCATTATTAGTGAATTTCAAGGCTTTGTTTTAGCAGGTTCTGTTTTTGCTTTTGGACGAGCCTGTGCTAGAAATGGCTAAAAAAAGATTTTTGGAACTGAAATTTATTGAATGAATTTAGAAGTTTACTTCAGATCGATGTACTGATCTGAAATTTATTAAATGATTTTGGAAGTTTTCTTTAACTAGATGTGACATATTCTGAAACAATTTAATTATTTGGATTATGTGCTTGTTTTGAAATCTGATTGTCAATTATTGTATTTAATATTGACCAGCGTTTATGCATGTTGGTTGAGCTTGGCCGTGATACACTCCATCTATCATCTAAATGCATGTTGGTTAAGCTTCACCATGATATAAAATGTGATGGTCAATCTTACCAGCTTCATGTATACTGGTTAAATGATACCTTCCACCCATCATCTAAATGTAAAGAGTGTTAAATAGATTAATTATATTAAAAACATAACCTATAGTTTAATCCTGTAGAAAAAAACATCACTTATAGAAAATTTTAAAAGATTTATAATCTTTGGAAGACTCAAATGTTTGAAACATTTATATAGCTAAAAGAAATAGCTAAAAAAAAATGGATTAAATTCAGACAATGACAACAAACATAATGCTTCACATAAACATAAGGATAATAAGTCCAAATCAAATATTAATGGTGGTTTCCAAAACAATACTAGAGCATTGTTTTGTTTCCAGTCATGGGCGATGGCATTTCCAACTTTATGCCCTTCAAATCCTCAAAAAAGGTCGATGAAAAAGCTTGCAATGTGTTCTATAAGATCTGGATCTTCTTGCACCTATTAACAGTGATAAAGAAGTGTCTTTACGATGGTAAATATTGGGAGACTGGTAGAAAATATTTTGGAGTTTATGAAATCAATACCTGTTCTGTGATGCCAAACTCTAGTACGCAGTCCGTGAAGGGAAAGCAAACGACAGTCTGCAAAAATTCGTCTCAACTTGTGAAATCACGTAGCTCATATTTGTCTTATTATTTTCTTATAAGTGTGAAAAAAAACTCTTTATATCAAATCTCATGTACCTTGATGCCAGAGGTCTGAAGCAATCAGTTTCAGTCCGGATTTTGGCCAGGCGTTACAACCAACACACAAAAATATGAGCCCAAAAGTTCAGAATACTAATAATTGATTTTTGAATGTAATTTCGTACTTCCCAAAAAGTTTAGAATCCTAAAATTTGATGTTTGAATAATTTTGAGCATACCTTGGCAAGGAGTTTTCGCTCAAAATTTTTGCTGTCTTCTGCTTTATTAGCATTATTCAGCCATACCGGAGTCCCAGTTTGTAGGGCCAGACCGGGCAATCTAAATAAAATATCAGAAATACACTTCATAAATTGCAAATTCAGTTGTAACATTGAAGTAGTTTCATGAGAACTAAACTCAATTGACTTGGCCAAGAAATGCAATGTCCCTGTAAATTTATAATTTTTCTGACTCAGTAGTACTAGAATATTTCTGAGTGTTCATGTATAGCTGAGACTAAGATTGTGTGATGCATATCATATTTACAGGCCGCAAAGTTCCAGACGAGGATGTTTATCCTTCAATCCAAAAAAATATTAATGTGGTTCACAGTGATCAACACCAAGGGTAAATGGATAAAAATAAAATCAAAGTAGGTTGAGAGCGACGATGAATAGATAAAAATATCACGAAAAGAAATTTGAAACGAGTAGTATTGAAATGGATGACCTCTCAGAAAAAAAGGGTAGTTTACTGAAATGAGTGATAGGTAACCTTCCAAGAAAAACTGGTACTTAAACTCTCTGAACATCACAACTGGCCTCATTAAATATAGGTCAATATAACTTGACTTGAAACTACAGGGAAAACTTATCACATATTAACTCTGATTTTTCATTATGCTACCATAAATAGCGCATAACCTAAGATAAAACTAAACTAGAAATTCATAACACAAAGTTTTGTAACAGGTCAAAAAGTGATTAATGGGGCACTTGTGACATGGATGAAACCAATCCTATATAAATCATCAACCTTTTACCTCCAATATCGGTGCAAATTTGGAAATTTCTAGAAATTTTTGGATAGGTGAGCTGATTTTTCCATTGAGCTCATTTCATGATGGCACTTTCATGGTGAAGACCTTAAACTCCCAGTGCGTTGGTGTTGATGGAATTTTAAGACTCAACTCTTTAGAACTTTTTACGTCTGTTTTGAGTGTTAAACCTCAGTCATTCAATGTGAACGCAACGGAAAACTAAGGTGTATCTATAATGTTAAGAGTATATTTCTAACATTACTTCCTTTCAAGACACTCAGGTTCAGATACCAACCCAAAAATTGGACAACCTAGGCTTCAAACCTAACACGCACTTCTGGTCTGTGTGCTGGTGTTTCATGATGGGACTTTGAGGATTTTTCTAGGAGAGTGGTTTGTATTCTTAACCCAAAAAAACAGAAACTCATCTGAAAACTGAAAGACCCAAAGAAACAATGCTGCAAATATTGGGCAAGCCGTATGGATGCATACAATTCACCTGTAGCAGTTATAGTGAAGAAAAGTCAATGGACCTCAGTCCTTGAGACATTTTATAGGGGACTTTCATTGCTTAGGTCTTTTATTTGTCATGGCTTTCAACCAGGTGGATTGTACTCAAAGGGGTAAAAAGAAAAAGGAAAAAGCCTTTTTGTTAAGAACACAATGTGTTTTGGGACTGATTGTTTCTGTTATTTTATCATATCTGCACTAATACATAGTAGGTTGTGGCTAAATACTATGAAATGTTTATGCCAAAAGCAAATTACCCCATGGAAGGCTTGAACTGGTAAGACATGCTGACCAAGTAAAACCACTCGGCATCTGTGAGATCCTCAGGCACCAATACTGTTGAAGTGCAATCATGTTCTCTATTACTCCCTCTAGCAGACAAGGACTTGAACATTTCTCTCAATTGCTCACTTCTCTCAACACAAACCTCTTCATGTGACCTCATGGAATCCACGCCATCTGTCACTTTTCTTGTATGCGTATCGCCATTGTAAAATCCATTATTCCAAACCAGCAACCTAAAAACCAGGCATTTTTTATTTAAAGCCCTCCTCCATAGTTTGGGTACTTCTTAACAATTTTTCTATGATGAAAAGAAAATCTTACCTTTCTTGAGAAAACTGCCAAAGAATAGAGTACGTCCACCGTATATTCTTAAGGGCTGCTTGCATTTGAAACCCTAATCTTGTGGATGCAGAGGATCCATTAAGATCTGAAGGAGGAGCCATTCTTAAAACTCTTGTTTCGGTGGTAACACAGGCCCAAGTACACAACAAGGAATAGACCTTGATAAGGCTGACCTTGAACTGAATGAAAAAAATGAGGCTAAAGACAGTAAAATGCAGGCATATTATTCATTCAAAGTGCACACTGCACATGGTTTAACCGCCGGATTGAAGACCAACGAAATGTAAAATTATAGGGTTAAATTATGGAATTCAAGGTGCTGGGTGCTTCTCAAAATTCACCTGGAATATTGAGTTTATCAATGGAGAGGGCAGCTAAATTCTTCCCTATGATTGGGAGAGGATTTTTATCGAAGTTAAATATTGTGTTTCGAGATTGTGGTGGGGAACTGGAAGTCATGGTCCATTGTGCAATGTGAATGTGTGTTTTTTATAAATTAAATTAAATTAATTTAATTGTTATTAGTTAATTAATGGGTAAATTGTTAATTGTTATGTGACATGTGGGTGGTGACATGTATTCAAAGTGTGGATAGGAAGAAAAATTGGATTAGGGTCATTAGTTAAGTGGTAAGAAGTCAACACACCTTTTATACTTGTACGTCGTGATTTGATATAATAGGTTAATATACATTTTTTTTTGGTTGCTTTATCACTATATTAATATTATACAGAATATTTATCGGTAATGAAATTGCAAGGTAAAAAGTAAACCACTTTCTTTAAGTAGTAAACAAGTTTTTGTTTGGAAGAGTTTATCTTCTTATGTTGAATTCAAATTCGTTTTCATGTTGTCTTTTAGTTTTCAAATATATGACGAGACATGCCACATGTGTCTTCACATAATTTGTCTTTTTTTGTGTTTTCACTCATTATTCATGTGTGCATTATTCATTCACACTTTTTATCAATTCTATTAGGTGTAAGTAATTGTTGTGTTGTGTAATATTGTCTAACCTAGATTACATGATGCAACTTAAGATTTGTCTTTGGTTGTCACATGTGAATCATGGAGCTCATATTTTTAGGTTATTTCATAAATTGTTAGGTTTTTTTTGAGGGACTTATTATATTTTAACCAATATTATAAGCCAAGTTTTGACAATTCTTGGTAACGCAATACAACTTCATCAATATTGTAATGCAAGAAAACTATATGCCCATTATCAATTTCTTAATTGGTACTTAATATTTAATTAGTCGCATATTGAGCTTTCAAAAATTTCAAGGCATCATAAATGCATGGAAAAAAAATATCTCACTTTTTTGTATGAAACAATATTGTTGCATCCAAGTTCTTCCATTTTCTAGCTCAGGGAAAGTAGAATGTCTTGAAAGCTCTATTGAATTGTAACTTGTAATAACAAATGCTTAGATATCCTGAAAGCTATAGTAAATCATAGCCTACATATGGTGTATAGTAGAGGGTTAACTCCATCTTCATTGAGCTGCAATGTATCTAGTGGTTGAAATTTATAGATGATTCGCATAAAGTTAAGCAAATGAAGATCATTTTCAACATTTTTCTTAGATATATGATAAAATCCAAGTAAACCCTTGACCTTATGCATTGTATAGAAATTTTTGAAGTTCTTGTAGTCATTTGAATCTTTTATCTACTATATATATCTACCAATAAATGTTCATATTATGTTTTCCAAGAGTGCAAGGCAAAGTCTTATAATGGGAAGACCTCTGACTATGAATTAGTAGGTGATCTTGACCTGATTAGTATATTTTTAAAATGTATAAATTAAAATATTTTATTTAGAAACAATGTGATATAGGAATTATCACTTGTTTAACGAAGGTGTATAGTGACAAATATTGTGTCTTTTAGCTCACCATATTATGTCTTATTCTTTATAGTGTTATCTTTAGCCAATAGGCAATATTTAAAAGCCAATAATATTTACCAATCACAAGTTTCGAACCTTTCTTCCTTTTCACTATTTGAACATATTTGGTTGGGATGTTAATTATTGGTAGGACTCTTTACTAGAAAGATAAACTCTAGCCCTACTACAACAACATAATACATCTCGAGATTGACCAAACAAAGGATTGTACCTTCTTAGGCCATGTGGTATGGTATGGAAATTTGTGATAAGAAGGAGTGCTTAATGAAGAAGGTATGTGTCTTATAAGACATGTCTATTGACTAAGTAGAGGTATCAAGTTAGTATTTATATTGTAGTATTGTAAAATATGTAATATGGATATGTATAAGACATATATTGAGATATAGAGAATTAGAATATGAGTGAGATAAGTGATAAGGATATATTGTAACAAAAATGAAAAAATTATGGACTAAAGAGCATTGTGAAACGTAATGGATGTCTATATTAATAAATAAATAGTTTAGGAATTTTTTTTGTTTGGTATATGAGATATTTGGATAAAACATAAATCTACTTCAAATTTTATATTTGCATAACTCAATAAGGAAAATTAATGATACTATCCCTTGTGTAACACTAACTCTAACTGAATTCTCAATGAACCCATATTAATATATTCCAAGTATATTTTTTTATGTCATCATTTGGTGGCATTGCACACACCTTAACTAACTAATGTCTAGAGGAAGGTTACATTTTACTTGAAAACCTACACTAACCTAGATAGAAGCATGGTGTTACTCAATTTTTTTCAACATAGAGGCAAAGATAACTAGTGAATCATTAACGATAATCAAAGTCAATTTATATAGATACAAGGAAAAATAATTTTGGGTCACATTCCTTGATTTGTTGTGGCCTTGGATTCCCTAATGTGATGAAGACTCAGATAACCATTTACTTTGGAATAAATCCCAAAAAGTGCATTATAGATAAATTAGTCACAAATGCATGGATAGACAAACCTTGGACCAAATAAATTGACTATTGGTTTGAGACTAACCTCAATTTATTATTAATCATTAAGGAAATTCAAGGTTTTACAAGCTTTGACATCATCGCATTAATCTTGGAGAGACCATGAGGGATCTTTCTAAGAAGAGTGTTGGTACTCAACCATAAATGTTTGTGGAGAAGGCAATGACCAAGAGTAGTAAGCAATTCCTTTAGGGCCTATTCACCTAAGGGATGTCAATTAGAAAGAAGGGGATCCTGAAGAAATATGACTTATGAGAAAATTTTGTCTTAAAAATTGAGGGGGTTTAAATTATATGGAGGGGAAAGAAAATAGAGTAGAAAAAATTAAATAGATATTAGTTTAAGGATATTATGAGAGAAGATGTAAGAAGACAAAAAATAGAAGTTAATAAAAAGACTACAATATAAGATGAAATAAAATAGATGGAAGAGAGGGATAAGCTACAAGCCAAGAAAGAATAGTAAGAAATAATGTTTCAAAAAAATTAGTGTAAGAACATAATTATGCCTCCACTAGCACATATCTTCTCATAGAAGATTTATAAAATATTTGTCTAACTAAAACAAAATAGTTAGTGTTAATACCGATATAAGGTACTGAAGAAATGAGAGAAAAAATTAAAATAGAATAGATCCTACATTTCATATTGTATATAAGGTGATGAATGATATGTGGAATCAAATACAAGATTTAGCTAGACTAGCAGGAACTTTGGAATCATTCAAAGCCCTGGGAACGAAAACCCAACTAGTGGAGATAAGTACCACCCATAGTGGATGAGGTGTATAATAAAGACAATACATGGATAAAATAAAAATTAAAAGATTAATATAGAAGATAAAGTGAACAATAATGTAGTAGGACAAAGAGATGAAAATATATAAATAGTAGTATAAATAATTGTAGGAGTTAGAAATGCACTTACAATAGAAGAATGGAAGGCTATGGATGACAACAAAGAAGGGATATATGGGATGTCCAACATAGCAGCAATATAAAACCCTCCCCTAGTCCAATCTATGGCACTACAAGGGCAATGAAATCATTACTACAATAATAACCGAGGAGGAAATTAAGGGCTATTCCATAAAGAAAGAGGAAATGCTCAATGGGGTTAAGGATATAATCAAGGATACAACCAATAAATGCCACCTCCTATATGTTATAAATTCCAAAATAATAGTCTAAGTCTCTTATAAAATGGCCTTACCACCTAAACCCAAATATCAAAATAAAGGTGAAAACAGAGTTGGTCAAAATTTAGATAGTGTTATAAAACACCTATCAAATATTTAAAGTGGAATATCCCCATGGCCATTCATAAAAATAATTTAGGGGAAATTATAATCTACATTGATTAGAAGGAATTGAACAAATCATTTTTTACATGACCCTTTTCCTACCCCATTCACAAAAGAGATATTAGAGAATGTTGCTAGCAAAGATGTATATTCCATCATTGATAGTTTCTAGTCATACCATAAATTAATTATAACTTTCTAGGATAGATATAGAACCACTTTTTCCATAGAGTGGGTATCTTTACTCTAAAGAACACACCAGTGATATTCAACCACATCATTATGAATTCATTAAAATATTTTATCCTTAAATGTATAGAAGTATGTTTAGATGATTAGATGGTATATGGGTTACTAAAGGATCGTGTCCAAGATTTATAGTTAATTTTTGAAAGACGCAGACATTTGAACATATATCTGAATTTGAAGAAGTGTGTTTTTATGACCCCATTTATGTCATTGTTGGGACACATCATATGTAAAGAGGGGTTGATGGTAGATCCACTAAAAATTTCAATAATCATCAATTTTTCACTACCAAGAATACAACAATATGTGAGAACCATGTTGGGATACATTAGATTACATCAGAGGTTTATTCATAATTATCTGATAATCAATGCTTCAATAGAATAATTACTTAAGGAAAATAATAATAATATAACTTAGTAGACACCAAAATGTTAGGAGGCATTTTAAATTTTGAATAATAAAATATCCAATGTACCAATACTATTATTTATAGATTGTGCAATTTCATTACATGTCCACATAGACACATCAGGATTAACAATAGGGGTAATGTCGACACCTCAAGGACGCATGGATTATATAATTTATTTTTTCAAGTAGGGAGTTGGCTAGGGCAAAGGTGAATTATTCAACCATTGGAATGTAATCTTTGGTAATGATATATTCCTTGAAAAAATTTAGATGCTACCTATGGGCCACACCCTTTGTGTTCTATAGGGATCATGAGCCTTTTAAGTACCTCATTAATAAACTAGTGATCCATAGAAGAATATGTCAGTGGATAATGTTTTACCTATAGTTTGATTTTATGATTGCATTGAAACCTAGAAAGAGAAGCAATGAACCAAATTACTTATACAATATAACTATAAGAGAGGACAAAGGCCCAATTGATGATGAGTTCCTCAAGGCACACCTATTTCATATGGAAGTTATACCATGGGCTATATGGAAAACATTGCTAAGTTTTTATAAGCAAGAGAGTATCTTGATGGATATGGCAAGACTTAACACAGGATTACTTTTATTCAAGCATTTTCCTTTACTTTGATAGAATGGTTTTCTAAAAAAAGGAAGAGATAATGTGTTGAGAAGGGTATTGCTACACCATAAAATAAAATAAATCATTAAAGAGGCATATGCTGGGATTTTAGGAGGTCACAACTCATAAGAAAGTACCCCAAATAATATTATGCTAGTATAATTATAGTGTCCAACCTTGTTTCAGGACACACATAAGGATGTCAATGCATGTGAAATATGTTAGAGAGTTTGGAAACCCAACATAAGAGATGGAATGCCATTGTGGCATATACTAGCTTTCATTCCATTTAAACAATAGGATATTGATTTAATCTATCAAATCAAGCCAATAGCAAAGAAAATGAATGCTAGGTTTATCATTAATAAAACAAATTAATTAACAATATGGTTAAAATGAAATACCTAAAAATGTTTGCACATCTAAAATTGTAACTAAGTTCATAAATGAAAACATTATTATAATATTGGGATGTCCATTGAGCATTACAAATGACAAGGGAAATTTTTTGTGAGTCAGATAGTTGCATAATTTCTAAGACATTTCATCATCGCACATAATAGGAGAAATCCATATCACCCTCAAACAAATGGCATGGTTGAATATTTCAATAAGGTGTTATAAAAGGTGTTGATTAAGATATGAAACAAAATATAGGGGATTGGGATACTAAGATTATGGTTTTATGGGCAAACTGCACAACATATAATATGCTCATTAAGTATGGCCTCTTCCAAATAGCATATGGACATGAATATGTAATACCTATGGAATTAATTTCATGAAGCTTACTATTAGCAACTATCTATAGAATGAATGAAAAATATTCATTAACGGAGAGATTGATAGAACTAGAGAAACTAAATGAGAAGTGATTGGTGGTTGTATACAATCAACCTCAATATAAAATAAGGTAGGATGAATGGCATGACCTCCACTTAATAAATAAATGATATCATATTGATGAAAGGCTACATTTTAGGATAGAAAAATATAAAATTTGGGTAAGCTAAATATCAGATGGTTGGGCCCATATAAAGTAGAATAAATTTTGGAGTCTATAGAAATAAAGTTTAACACATTATCAAGGATGCCTAGGAAAGGTTAAACAAATGGTGCTAGGATAAATTTATGCATTAAATATTAATGTGGTAATAAAAAGGATGCTAAAAACTATTTTAAAAAAAAAATACAAAAAAGTCAAAATAATTTTGCAAACTGATTTTGTAAAATTTAAAACAATTTTACAAAAAAATAAAAATAAAAGATAAAAATGTAGGATAAAAACATTGAAAAAACATAGAAAGGAACTCCCAAAAATGAAATAAATAAAAAATGAAAAATGGTATCCACCACCAATGCTAAAAATTGGTAAATGATGACTTAAAGAGAAGAGGAAGTGAAAATTGGAAAACAATGGTTCCCTTTGTATAGATGAAATTTTAGGATATGGAATTATATCAAAATACCCAAAATTTCAATCCATCATTAATATATAGATCCATTTAGGATTAAAATGCAAATAAAAATGAGACATTCACACTAGCGTTAGATCCTAAAAGCTAATTGCTCCAAAACAAGATTCAAACAATAAAAAGACTAAAGGATTAATGGATGAATATTGCTTACCATAGACTTAGATTTGGCATCATGATGTTATCTTAATGAATACACTTATATTCCATGGATTAATTGGATTTAAGACTAGAATGATAACATAGAATCTCATATATTCACTGGTTGATTTCTAATTCATGTAGTTGCTCATTGCCATGGAGATTTCATGGATTCAATAGTTAGATTCAATGGAGGATTAGAGGTGTTTTAATAGAAGAGAGAGGGAGGATTAAAAAGGAATTACAAATTCCTTGGAAGCCTCTAGAATAGAGGCTTATAGAGAAGAAGGGCCAAGTTAGAGAAAATTCTAGAATTGGAGAATTCTATAATCTGTTTAGGGTCTAAGTAAGATTAGTAAGGGATTAGGATAGGTGATTAGGGACTAAGGATGTAGGAGAGCCTAGGAATGTGATAGGTTAGGTGGGTAGGTGGGTAATGAGAATTTTAAATTCTAAAATAATGGATAATTGGGATTAGTTAGTAGATAATGAGTATTAGTTTAATTAATTGATTTATGGGGTAGGAATAAGGTTAGTAGATGAGGGATGGATGTTAGATAAATGACTAGAAGGGGTAATTTTAGGATGAAATTAAATGAGATAAATGAGATTATATGGGATAAGTGAGACTAGTGTCAACTAATAGTAATATTAGTGATGATAAATGAAACTAATGAATTTAGGTGTATACATTGTAGCCCTCTTTGAAATGGCATTACGAGTGGATGAAGTAGAAGGAGTAATGTTATTTTAATGAAAAACCATTTCATGGATGACTGTTAGTAGATATGATTCCCCCTCAAGAGGATATGTGATGAGTAAGGAGCTGGATGGCCACTCAAAAATAAGAAATGAGGGGCATGATGCAACAAATAAATAAGGGGATGGGATGTGAGATGTTGAGATAGATGATGAAAAAGATAAATTTGACCTGAGCAGTGAGCTACAAAGTGATGATACCCCTAGTATAGACATATACACAAGGAGTGGAAACATGATGATGATAAGATAAAAAGATGCAAACTTTTGACATATCTCAAGCAAGGACACATGATAAGGAGAGATGTAGACCCAGATGATAAAGGCCATGAGCTATCGACATATCCTAAGAAAGGACACATGTTCAGAGAGCATCAGGCCAAATATAAGATAATTATTTGATAATATTAATGATATATGCATCTCAAATCTAAAGTCAAGTGATATGATGAAGGGGATTAGAGAGAATAAATGGTATGATTGAGTGACCAAAAGATTAAGGGGAAGAATTAGACTAGGTTACTTCAAATCAATGAGCCATAATGTGATTAATAGTGAAAATGCCTCTAGCAAGGACACATGCAAGGGAATGATATATGATGATAAAATTATGATTCTAGTCATGCCCCAATTGAGGTAAGAAACCATAAACTTTAAATGATGAATCGACCAATTAATGATAATAGATGACTGATGGAAGAAAAGATGGATGTTGTGATTTTATCAAGCCCAGTCGACAAGTGTAGGTGATTGATGAAAAGATTAAGGAGATGATCTCAAGGATTTGACTAATGTAAGACATGGGGATGATGAAAGACAAGATCGATGTGATGATGAATGATAGGGAAAGATGAGAGACTGGTTGATCTATCCTCAAGAACATCATGTGACTAGGTGTTGCCTATATAATCTAAAAATACCTCAAGCCAATGTAGTTCAGACTAGAGGATAGAGGATGATGATGATGATGGATTGGGATATTAGGGTGATGATTATGGATTAAAATAATAGGATGATGATGATTTTCAGTCATGTTAGTTGTTAGATAGATGATGTGACTTAGATGTTAGTCATAAAGATAGAGGATTACATGGAAGATGAGATGTTAGATATTGAGATGTTGATGATTAGAGAGATGATAAATGATTGACTACATGATATAAATGTGATGATAAAAGGAATCAGAGGAATGATTAGATATTGGATGAGTGAGCTAATATGATCTACTAGATGATGGGATTATCAAGACATCATTTCTATAATAAGGCTCATCATGGTCTAAGCAATCCATTAGATATGGCACTTGGAAATATTCCCCATGATATAAGTATGACCAAGAGAAAGTTGTTCCAAAGTGCATAAAAAGGGCAAATATCAAACTCTACATCATCAAGGGCACCTAAAAGCATCATTATAATGTTGGTGTCATCATATCATCCTCATTCATTACATAATAGATAAAAAGAGACATGATGTAAGACTAAAAAGAAAAATAGACAAACAAAACATAAGATGTTCATGTATATACAAACAAGTCCAACAACAAAAATCATGCAAACACACACAAGTATTTATATAGATATTCAATGTGATTAGTGTCTTTTCTAAGTGTCCTAAGAGTCAATGAGATGATTAATCGGGTAATAAGTTGGATTAATTCGATCATGACAATCATGGTGTGAATTGGGATTGAAGATAGGAACTTGGACAAGAAATGGAATTGGAGTAGACTAGGGACTTTGATTAGGATAAGGATGCAAAAGACATAATACAAGATGAATAGGAGGTTGAGATAAGGAGAGATTAAAAATGATAAGATGGATAAGACTTTAGATAGGATGATTGGGATATTTAGGACATAAGTCAAGACAACATATGACAAGATAATTGAGATAGAATACATGGCAATAATGATATTGATGGCATAAGATAATGTGGGATGACAATGAAATGGACAAAAAAAGTACTAGGATAAGATGATTGGGATACTCAAGGCATAAGACAATACAACTTAGATGTGTTTGGATTTTATGGATTTTATGATTTTTAGGGTTTTTGACATATTTCAATTTTTAGGTCTTTTTGGAATATGTATGTACACTATACAAAGGGGTTATTATAAAATGGAATACCAAGCCTAGAAACCAAGATAAATATGGATGGAATAATGGATAGGATGAGAAAAGGATGAGGGTGATGCTGAAAAGGGGATGAGGACTAAGGAAGAAAGGACTAGGGATAGCCAATGACCACATCATGAAGGAACCAAATATATAATTGCCTAAGAGTATATTAGAGGATATGTTAAAATGATTTTGGAACATTTCTCAAGACATATTCCACTCCCTCACAAAGGTCAAGACTATAAGAAAGGATAGACATAATAAGATGCATGAAATGATGGTAGATGATGGGAAGGAATAATGGACAAAGGTATATGACATGGAGGGGTCTAACAAGGGATGGATTTTCCCCCCAAGTGTTGAGGTAAAATGTGGACAATAGATTATTATACCATGATGTCGAAAACTAGTTTTCATCATGGTACTTGCCTAAGGCACCAGAAGACTGGTTTTCACCATTGGATGAATGATTTTTATTTTTTATTTTTTATTTTTTTTGACTTTTATTATTATTATTATTATTATTATTATTATTATTATTATTATTTATTATTATTATTATTATTATTATTATTGTTGTTGTTGTTGTTGTTGTTGTTGTTGTTGTTGTTGTTGTTGTTTTTGTTGTTGTTGTTGTTGTTGTTGTTGTTGTTGTTGTTGTTGTTCTTATTATTATTATTTTGTGGCATCCCAATTTATTAGAGATGGGTGCAATATGTAGGAAATGTTATTAATTTTATGCTCTTTAACACACACTTATTCTAGAGAGATGTGATGCTAGGATCATGTTGTCACCACTGCATGTATTAATGTCTTTGTGACCTTCATTGATTCTTGATTGTGACCCCTCAAGATATCTAGACCAAGTGTCTTCATTACCCCTATGAGAGACAATACTACCCAAGAAGGTGATGTGAGGTATGGATTGGACTAGATCTTGATATTGATGGGGGTGTATTAAATTTGAATGGATGATATGATCATGATAAGATAGTGTGATGGGTGTTTAAGGATTAGGACTAGTAGTTTCACACATCATTCAAGATTTGGGACATTACACATTTGATTGGTGCCATGAGATAAAAGATTTTAAGAGATCCAAGACACCTTGACTTTGTAGTTCATTTTTTATTTGATTATTTGAAAGAATATCATCCATATCGATAGTGCTTTCAACACTATTTGTGTTATTCAACTTGATTATAACTTGGCTTCCCCTTGGTGCCTGACTTTGAGCATCACCAAAGGAATTGGATTTTTGACTTGATAGATGATGATGATTTTGAATTTGATGGTCCCCCAGTTCCTAACATTGGGATTTACTAGGGGAAGAAACTTTCAGACTAGGCTGATGATTTGAAATTTATTGATTTTGACTGACGGGATTAAAGGTGATTTTTTCATCATGTATAATTTTTTGAATATGGTCTTGGACCTTGGTATTTGTGTCACATATTATATTTCTGAGGGAAGAGTCCAATGATGTATGTTCCTATTTGTCCTTATGGAAGGTGGTGATTAAATGATCATTGACAGGAATAAAAGGATCTATGAAAGATGAAGGTGGGGGAGATGGTATGATAGGTTCAATGAGTGGTGATGGGGTAGCATGGTCTTCATATGGGTTTCTAAGAGATCAAGTTTTGACATCAGATAAAATCTCCTCAATATCAACAAAAAATCACTTGGACTAGTTGTAGTATACACATCCAAAGTAGGATCAGATTCACTCAAAATATATTTGATAGATAAAGCTTATAAAAACTCCATTTTAACTTCATCATATTGATGGGGAGAAAATAATATGCCTGATGATTGATTCTCATCTAAATTAAAAGTGTCTTAAAGAGGGTAAGCATAGTCATCACCTACTACAACATCTATTATGGATGATGTTTCTGATGAGGAATCTAATTTAGATACTAGTGTTGAGCATGATCCTAATGTAGATAACACTTGTATTAACTCTGATGTTGAATTTGATGTATAGGATGCAATACTAGTAGTATAAGATTCATTGTCTACAAGTGACCTCTCAACATGGGATATTTAAAATAATGGATGAGGGGGAGATGATGGAGGAATAATGGATTCACCAAAGATAGGCCCATGGAGGAAAGACTCATGAGAAAATGGGGCACTAGGTTTATGGGGAACATGTTTATCTTTGAGGCAAGATCATGGAAGATGGATGTGGTACCTTGACTTTAACTCAGAAAGAGAAGAGTTTGACCATGATCAAGAATGGAATCTTGACATTCCTCTATTTTTCACCCATAGATGTAGACTCATTTGATTCATCCTCACTTTCTATGTCACCATATTCGATGAGGTCTTGGATGTAATTTTGAAATTATGAAATCGATTAATGGTATGCCCCTAGGTTAAGTGATTTTCATAGTATTGGTTAGCTTTGTACAAAGAGGGTTTAGCATTAGTAGTAATAAGATGTTATATGGTCAGATAGACCATCATGTTAGTAGTAACAAACTAGTGAAAGAAGGCTTTTAAGGATATAAGAAGAGAAGTTTAGGGATTCTCTTCACTTCATGACTTAGATATGGAAGCATTGGACTTTAAATAAGATGGTCGTTGACATGATTGGGTGGGGTCGACTAGTATTAATAGGTGTTTCCAAGATAAGATTCCCTTTGCTAGTGTAGGAAGGGGTAGATGACTGACTATGACTAGTGGATAGAGAGTTTAAATGGGACTAGGTAGTGTGAAAACTAGGAGTTGACTAATGTGGATGGGTGTGGAATGGATATAATTTTGGATGGATGGGGTCAAATTTTGTAGGATGTGGAGTTCCTAGCTCAAGGAGGTAATAAATAAGTACATCTTTATTGTCCATGAGGCATTATTTAATTACGGTTCTAACTAAGTTTGTTTTGGGTGCCATAGATCAATGCAGGAGAAAGTACAGATGATGTGGTTCACTGGCCCCAATCAGTAGGTGAAGAAAATTAAATGTAAATATTAAAGATAGGATGTATGGAATAAATTGATCAAAGGCTTTCTTTACTCTGATCTCAAGTTTGACTATATGTTCAACATGATGTGATATTTGTGTTGAGTTGTGGAGCTAAAAGCTTCACCATATGAGCAAATGCAAAGGTTGCTAGAGTTACATAGTCGCCGACATCGGTTAGGATCGACCGACATTGGTCAGGAGTCGACCAGAGGCTACCAACATTGGTTATGGATCGGCTGACATTGGTCATATGCAGATAGATAGGGACCGACGTCAGTCACCTGTGCATTCCAGAATTCTATTTTCGTGGGAGAAACAAATTATTTGCATGAAAAGATTAACTATTACTATTAAGTCTACATTTTTTTTGGCAAGATAGATTTGAACCTTTGATTAAGAGGTGTATCTAGCAGTGGAGAATGCATAGCTCATGAATCCTAGTATTATATAATAGGGTTAGATCTTCATAGCTTGTAACCAAGAAAAAGGGTAGACAATTCAAGGATTGAATTGGTTGTAATTGAGAGAGAGAACTCTTGAGGGAAAGAGATCTATACTTCTGAGAGGTGTGGAAGAAAGAGAGATTTCTTCATTGTATTTCCTTCTAGAAGAGTTTAATACAAGTTTTCATTGTTTCTTATATCTCATATTCTTTGCTTGTTTTTGATTTCTAGTTACTTACTACTTCTGGTTTCAATTCCGTGTTTAGTTTCTTACACAAAATTAATCAATTGTCTTGTAAGATCCTAAAAAGTGGTATCAGAGCTAGGATCACCAAGTGATACCATCTAACAAGTGGTATTAGAGCTAGGTTCACTAACAAGGTTTATCAGAGTGGGTTAGTGTTTGTTGATTACAGATTCACTCACAGGGGTTTCTGATTGAGTGGGAGTAAAGCAATGGCAAAAGAAAGTAAACTAAGAATGGAGAAATTTAATGACAAGAATTATCAATTATGGAGGATGCAGATAGAAGATTATTTGTATCAGAAAGATCTGTACTTACCATTGAGAGGGGCTTCAAGCAAGCCCACAGATATACATGATGAAGAATGGAATGTTCTTGATCAAAAGGCTCTGGGATCCATAAGGTTGAGTCTGGCATCTTCTGTGATTTCCAACTTATCACAGGCAAAGACAATGGTAGAGTTAATGGATACTTTGGCAAATTTATATGAAAAGCCCTCAGCTTCAAATAAGGTATATCTTATGAAGCAATTATTTAATTTACAAATGTAGGAAGGTGGATCTGTATCTACTCATCTAAATGATTTCCATGCAATAATAAATCAGTTAAATTTAGTCAAAATAGTTTTTGATGATGAAATTAAGGCTCTCTTAATTTTATGCTCTTTACCTGAAAGTTGGCATAGTTTGGTAATGGCAGTTAGTAATACTGCATCTGCTACAAATATCTTGAAAGTTGATGATGTTGTTAGTGTAATCTTGAATGAATAAATTCATAGGAAAGCACAGAGGAAACATCAAGTAATGCTATAAGTATTGAAAGCAGGGGAAGGCAAAGAGAGAAGGGCAAGCAAGGGAGATCAAGGTCAAAGTCAAAGATGAGAAATAGATCCAAATCCAGAAATGGAAGAAAAATAACCTGCTGGAATTGTGGAAAGATAGAGCATGCAAAGAAAGATTGCTGGTTGAAAGTTAAAGAAGAAAATCATCATGAAGGTAAAGAATAAGCAAAAGTTGCAGGTATTGTTGCATAGGATGCTCTTATATTTTATTTGGATAATAAAATAAAATCTTGGGTTTTAGATTCTAGTGCCTCTTTCCATGCAACCCCAAATAGAGAATTTTTTAATGATTATGTCCATGGAGATTTTGGAATAGTCTATTTAGGGGATGATGAGCCTTGTAAAATTGTTGGCAAAGGAAAAGTGCAACTGAAATTATAGAATGGCAACACATGGGTGTTGAAGGATGTCATGCATGTACCCATCCTAAAGAGGAATCTAATTTTTGTAGGAAAGTTGGGGGATGAGGGTTGCATAGTAACTCTCACAGTAGAATCTTGGAAAGTTTCCAAGGGTGCACTTGTATTAGCCAAATGTAAGAGAGTAGGTACTCTCTATCTATGTAATTGTATTACTGATTATTCTCCTTCTGTTCTATCTACTTCAGACGTAGATGCAAAGTTGTGGTACTGTAGGCTTGGCCACATGAGTGAGAAGGGAATGAATGTTCTTAAGTCAAAAGGTAAGCTTTCAAATTTGAAAATCATAGATCTAGATTTCTGTGAGCATTGTATTTTTGGAAAACAGAAGAGAGTGAGGTTTCTCAAAACTGGGTCAACAAAGAAGAAGCACAAGTTGGAGCTTGTTCACACAAACGTGTGGGGACCAACTCAAGTAGCTTATATTGGAGGATCACAGTATTATGTTACTTTCATTGATGATGCTACAAGAAAGGTATGGGTTTATTGCATAAGGAAGAAATCTGATGTTTTTGACACATTTAAGAATTGGAAAGCTTTGGTTGAGAATGAAACAAGTTTGAGATTGAAGTGCCTTAGATCTGACAATGGTGGTGAGTACTGTAGCAATAAATTCAAAAGTTATTGTTCTATGAATGGAATACACAGGGAAAGGATGGTTCCAAGGACACCTCAGCAAAATGGAGTTGCTAAAAGGATGAATAAAACAATAATGGAGCATGCACGGAGTATGAGGTTGCATGCTGGATTGCCCTTACAGTTTTGGGCAAAAGCTATAGATATTGTGGTTTACCTGATTAACAAAGGACCCTCTACTGTACTGGATGGTGGAATTTCAAAAGAGGCATGGATAGGTAAAAAGATAGATCTTTCATTTCTCAGATTTTTTGGTTCTGAAGCTTTTGTGCACATTGATAAAGAAAATAGAAAGAAGCTGGATGCTAAATCTATGAGGTGCACTTTTATTGGTTATGGCTCTGGAGATTTCGGATTTCAGTTGTGGAATTTAGGAACTAACAAAATTATTAGAATCCGTGATGTTGTTTTCAATGAGAAGGTGATGTATAGTGATCAGCTCAAGAAGCTGAATAATACTGAGTAGGGCAATGGTGATTTGGATGAGGTTATGATCCAAAATGAGCTCACGGGAAAAAATAATCACACACAAGAAAACACAGACACTGACGTCGGTCATGCAAGAACTAACATCAGTCATACAGGAATCAGCATCAGTCATACAAAGACCGACATCGGTCAGGTAGGAACCAACATCGATCAGGTGGAACCGATGTCAGTCAGGTTCAAACCTACAGATGATCGAGATCGGTCACTGACAGCAAGGAATTTAGGCAGACATCAAGCTATGAATGAGTCTCATACACCCATAAGGAGGTCAAAAAGGGTAAGTAAACCTCTGATTTGATATTCCCCTTCTTTATTCTACTTATTGCTCACTGATAGTGGAGAACTAGAAAGTTTTGATGAGGCAATGTAGGTAGAAACTTGAAAATAGTGGGAGCATGGCATGAATGAGGAAATTGATTCCTTGGAAAAGAATCAAACGTGAGATTTGGTTGAGTTGCCAGCCAGAAAGAAAGCACTAAAAAATAGATGGGTTTACAGGTTAAAGGAAGGAGAGAATGGACAAATGAGACATAAGGCCAGGTTGGTGGTAAAGGGATTTGCACAAAAACCAGGTATTGATTTTGGTGAAATTTTTTCTCCTGTAGTAAAAATGACTTCTATTCAGACTGTATTGTCTTTAATTGCTATTGAGGATTTGCATCTTGAGCAGCTTGATGTTAAGACATCATTTCTTCATGGAGATTTGGATGAAGAAATATATATGGATCAGCCGAAAGGTTTTGAGGTCAAAGGTAAGGAGAAACTTGTGTGCAGGTTGAAGAAAATCTTATATGGTCTTAAGCAAGCTCCTAGACAATGGTATTTGAGGTTTGACAGGTTTATGACAGAGCATGGCTTTAGTAAATTTCAATCTGACCATTGTGTTTATTTTAACAGATTGGATAATGGTAGTTATATTATCCTTTTGTTGTATGTAGATGATATGCTTGTTGCAGGTTCACACATGCAAGATATTATTGAGCTTAAGGTAAAATTAGCTCACACATTTACCATGAAGGATTTTGGAGTAGCAAATAAAATCCTTGGCATGAGTATTAAGAGAGACAGAAAAAATCACAGTTTGATTTTGTCTCAAGAGGATTATGCGAACAAGGTGTTAGAAAGGTTCAATATGCAGGATGCAAAACCAATAAGCACACCTATGGCTGGACACTTCAAGTTGAGCAAAGAACAATGTCCTAAATCACATGATGAGGTTGAGTATATGAGTAGAGTTCCATATGCTTCAGCAGTTGGGAGCTTGATGTATGTAATGGTATGTACTAGACCTGATATAGCCCAAGCAGTGGGAGTTGTTAGCAAGTTTATGGCCAATCCAGGCAAGGAACACTAGAAAGTAGTTCATTGGATTCTCAGATATCTGAGAGGGACCAGTAGTAGGCATTTATGCTATGGAGGGTCAAACACTTCTCTACATGGATATGTAGATTTGGATATGGCAGGGGACTTAGATGGCAGGAGAAGCACCACAGGATATGTGTTCACTGTTGGTGGAATGGCAATTAGCTGGATTTCAAAGTTTTAAAAGGTTGTTGCCTTATCTACTACAGAGGTAGAATACATTACAGTCACAGAGGCTAGCAAGGAAATGATATGGATGACTCGGTTCATGGAAGAGTTGGGAAAGGAGCAAGAGAGTTTTAGATTGTACAATGATAGTCAAAGTGCAATTCATTTGGCAAAGAATTGAGCCTTTCATTCAAGAACCAAACATATACAACTTAGGTACCACTTCATTAGACAGGTATTGGAGGATGGTGAGTTGAAGCTGGAAAAGATCCATACATATGAGGACCCTGCTGATATGTTAACAAAGCCGATAACAAAGGAGAAGTTGAATCTTCATTCAACTTTTGTTGGTCTTCAAGATTGAGCTTGAAGATAGAGAAGCTAGAAGATGTTACTGTATAGGTACAGGTGCAGCTGTTTATCTCCAAGTGGGAGATTGTTGAGTTGTAGAGCTAAAAGCTTCACTAGATGAGCAAATGCAAAGGTTACTGGAGTTACACAGTCACCGACATCGGTCAGGATTGACCGACATCGGTCAAGAGTCGACCAGAGGCTACCGATGTTGGTTATGGATCGGTCAACATCGGTCATATGAAGACAGATAGGGACTGACATCGATCACCTGTGTTCCAAAATTCTATTTTCATTTGAGAAACAGATTGTTTGCATGAAAAGATTAACTATTAGTAGTAAGTCCACATTTTTTTTGGCAGAAAGATTTGAACCTTTGATTAAGAGGTGTATCTAATGGTGGATAATGCATAGCTCATGAATCTTAGTATTATATAATAGGGTTAGATCTTCATAGCTTGTAACCAATAAAAAGGGTAGACAATTCAAGGATTGAATTGGTTGTAATTGAGAGAGAGAACTCTTGAGGGAAAGAGATTTGTACATCTGAGAGGTGTGGAAGAAAGAGAGATTTCTTCATTGTATTTCGTTCTAGAAGAGTTTAATACAAGTTTTCATTGTTTCTTATATCTCATATTCTTTTCTTGTTTATGATTTCTAGTTACTTATTACTTCTGGTTTCAATTCTATGTTTAGTTGCTTACATAAAAGTAATCAATTGTCTTGTAAGATCCTAACAAGTGGTATCAGAGCCAGGATCACCAAGTGATACCATCTAACAATTTGATTAGGTAGACCAAATTAGGATGTGAGTTAGACCTTAATGATTGAGATTGGATTTGACTAGGTGAGCTACAAGAAGCTTTATGATTGGATGAGGGGTTAGACTAGTTCAAGAGATTGATTTTGACTAGGATTAATAAGATTAGTGATAGTTCAAGACCAAGATGATCGGCTCAAATGATTGTGATAGGAGTTGATTGATAGGATTATGATTATGATTCAAACTTGATTAAACACAAGTAATCTAATGATGAATACATTGATATGACAAGATTTGTTTTGCCAATATGGATGAGGACTAATTTATGACTATAGACTTGATGAGATGACTAGTATAGTCAAAGGGATGACAAGGTAAGGAATATGACTAGAATAGGTTTCAAGGGATAAAATGGTGGGAAACATGATTAGGCTAAACAAGGTTAAGATAAGTGGCAAGGTGTTGACTAATCTAAGTTTTGTGATGGGTAATATGGTTTGGACCAAGACTGTAAGGATGAGTAAGATAATGGAATATGGTGATAAAAGGACTAGGATGTGACCAAAATTGGTGGTGGGAAAAGTGGATTAGGTGATAAAGATGATGTTAGGGATGATTAATGTTAAGTATAAGTGAAAAATATGAGTTTGGATTATTATTTTAGCGATGACAAGACTTGATTAAATTAATGGATGGGGTATGAATAGTGTTAGCTAGATGAGACTAGACTAGGACAAGATGAGATAAGCTTAAAAGGATATATACAAATGTAAATAAAATAAGTTCAAGAGGACATGGACAAGGATGTACAAGGATAATATGATGAAAATATGCTTAGATAGGTGTGTATAGGCTTGGATAAAATGTTTACTTGTCTCAAAAAAGAACATGATTCTAGCATGACACTCACCAAATCAAGTAAACCACAAACCTAGGATTAGTAAAATGATGGGTGTGTAACCTGATGACTGCATTGTCTAATGGATTTATGGGTGAGGATATAGGTCAGTGACCCATTATGAAATATCCCAAGCCCTCTCAACCTCATCTATACATGACGGTCACTTGAGAGTTGATACTAACTATGATAGTAAGTTACCTATTATGACTGATGGTCCTATGCTAGGTTGAACGAGCTCTCTAGGGGCATCCCTGATATACACTAGGTACAGTGGGCTAATTCTATGTAAGGTGTTGTCTAATACCTAGCTCAAATATTTAACTCTTCCCATTAATATAATACATGTATGGGATCAAATTATTATCCTAACAATAATTGTACCTAATATTTATACTCCATTAGAACACAGAGTGTGGATTAGTGTGTGGTGGTGAAATCCATGGTCACTATCCCCCTAAGATTATGGAAAGTGTGTGGGTATGAATTCAATGTCATGATGCCCCTATAAAATAAAAATGGGAGCGTTTGTGGGTTATCCTCTAATAATTGTTATAATGATGCAAGTAGGAAAGCATACACCACCATAGCCTTCAAGTGATATGCAAGTAGACCAAAAATAGATTAATTAACTAACTAATTAGATGTGAGATATATACAATATCAGAGATATACAATATATATATAAAGGAATTTAGACAACATGATTTAAATAAAGTGATTAAAATGATTAAAAGTCTTAGACAAACAAAATGATTTTGAAGATGCCAAAATGTCTTTAACAGGTAGCCTACAAGAAAATGATTAGTAGTTTGATTAGCACTCGTGAAAGGGAAATCTACAAGAAAAATATGTTAGATGAAATAGAATTCAAGATATTGCCTCCTGTGAAGTGATCCTGCACAAAGGGTTAATAGTTTAAAGACCAACAAAACCATAACTTTTCTTGAAAAATCATAAATACACAGTTAGTGTTTGGTAAAATTCTATCCAAAAAGCATGAAATCATAGATTTTATAAAAACTCACTACGATAGAGTTATGATTTTTTATAGATGGGATAACCATGGTAGTTACCATATTGTTTCTACAAAACCATAAGTGGCTACATGATATCACAACTTCAACTACAAAACCGTAATTTCACAATCTATAATTTTGTAAGATGAGGAAAAATGATCAAGATTTTATCAGTTAGAATTAAAACAAAATATTAAAAGGATGATAAAATATGTACAGGGACTAAAAGGATTTGAAATGTTTTATACTAATGCTTGTATTATTAAAATTTGGCTAGGACAAAATCGCAAAATCAATAGATAAAATCACTTATATTATGCAAAACTACCTATGCATAATCTATGGTTTTACAATAGGCAATAAAAGGGGTATTTTTTTGTATGTTTGATAATGATCTGAACATCTCTTTCTCTTTAACTTTCCCTAAAATAAAATGACACTCAAATAGAGGCATAAAACATGATTAGAGACCACAATTAGCAATTTCAGTCCATGGTTTTGATCCCAAAGGCAAAATTATGATTTTATAGGATAGTATCACAACTTTTTTGGCAAAACCATGACTGCATTTTAGTAGTTTTGCTCAACATAAAAGTGCTTCCTATAGGTCAAAAGGTTAGCATAGACACATGGAAGACTAAAGATCCATGAAAAAATTTGATTTTTGTACACTAGTGATATTTAACACAAAATCACAACTTAAAAGAAAAAAATCATAGTTTTTAGGGTAATATTATAGTTTTAAAGTTACATTTTTTATAATAATGACAACCTTCGAGTAAAGGTTACCCACTAGTGGTTGAGATGTGGTGGTTCGAGCAAAATTATGACTGTGTAATGTAGGAGCATCCTATATGGATGACTCATTTTAATGTTTTGTTCAAGTAATTTTAGAATAATTAATGTTTTATAGTCAATAAGCATGTTTTAGTATGATTAGAAAGGTTTTATGGGTCTAAACATGTACTTTGGAGTGCCTTCCAAGGGATTATGAGTCCTAGGATAGTATAGATTTTCAAATTTAGATTTTCCTGCCATTTTGTCAAGTTTGAAATTTTGAATATTTTAGTCTAGAAAGAGTGTTTTAGTAGGTTATCAATAAGTCTTTAAAGTTTCAAGTGACTAGGAAACATAAATAAATTATCCATGGATCTACTTAAATAAGCATAGGTCACTTGTATGGATAATCAACCTTGAAACTTGTGTCAAGGTACAAATATTATTGCAAATGACTGTTGGTAAGTAGTTATGGTAGTTAGACTTAATCTAAAACTTGTCAATTTTCATTTTTCATTAATTTATCATAATGTATTCAAATTATTAGGGGAAATATATCTAAAATACAATGAATAAAAAATTTCAAAGGTTGATAAGAAGACTGGTAACCCTATTTTCTGTGT
This sequence comes from Torreya grandis, assembly GCA_037957365.1. NCBI lineage: Eukaryota > Viridiplantae > Streptophyta > Pinopsida > Cupressales > Taxaceae > Torreya > Torreya grandis. The sequence goes on along the minus strand of JARHVA010002303.1, from coordinate 1,556,681 downwards.
ATGCCAATAAAAAAGACTGTGTTAAGAATTCTAAAATGAATGAAGCTTTCTAAAGTGATGATTTTGATGCCTAGTTTTATATGTTGAGTTTATATCATGTTTTTTGAATGCATTGGTACTTTTTAATTACTTTTATTTTTCATTTGTTATATATAAATCCATGTGTCCCTATTGAGATTATGTTTGTTCAAAAGAGACAAGAACAAGGTATAGGGGAAAGTATCTAGCAGAGGTGTTAAGATGATTGAGTAAATATTACAAAGGATATGTGGGATTTTTCAAGACTTATACAACATGTTCAAAGTCTATAAATCTTTTTTGGATTCATAATTTTCTCAAGACTAAGTCATAAACCCTATAGGTTGTGTTGGTGCACATAAAACAGTCAAGAATGGTAAAATTTTTATACAAAGGCGTTATGATGAGTATTTATTGATTATGAGGGAGGAATGGATTTTTAATTAATCCATTAATTCATTTATATATTTCAAAACCATGTGATATCAACACAAAACCTCAAAAGGTTCTTGTAAACCTTATTCACTGTGACTGTGAACACAAAATAATCAAGAACATGGTTTAAGAGTTGAAAAGAAGAGTGTTGGATGCCACCTATAGGTTATAAATGGTCATTAAAAGTCCCACATACCTAAATTAAGTCTTAAATAAGGTTTTAATCCATTTAAGAAGTCTTAAACCTCAAAATAGTGCTCTAAAGAAGCTTGCAGATTGTGTTTGTGTGTGAACAGAGACTAAAATATTGCTAAAAGGGTTGAATAGAGAGGTGTAATGGAAAAAAAAAGTTTGGATGAGATTATCATAGGTTTTATTTACCTTTAAAAACTATTACCAAGAGTTTAAACCATGTAGAGCACGTGCAAAGGTAAATTAAATGTTCTCAGGTCCTCACAGTGATTGTTTACCCTAAATTAGGGTTTCTAACTTAAAAAGTGTTTTCTAGGAGATTGTGTTGGGATAAATAACCGAAAGCACACAATTGATTACCAAGCAACTTAATATGCGGAAATAAACCAGAATACACAAGTAACTAGAATTCAGAAATAACACATGATATGAGAGACAATACACTTGTATTAAAACTCTTTCAGAAGGAAATACAACAAAGAAGGCTGCCACAGTTCTTCTTCCTTACACACCTCTAGGGCTCCCACACCTCTAGGGCATAAATAGTAAATCTTCCCTCAAAGCTCTCTCTTAGGTCCCAACACCCAACTCAAACACAGAGTTGGTGTTCACCTTACACCTGTGCTCCATGCACTCCATAAGTGCTCCACGCACTCCACAAGTACACATTGTACTCCAAGTAGATCCCACCTGATTCTACTCCCTGTTGTGTTGCTATCCTATCTGATCTTGCACACCTACAAATCAATCTGGTTTTGCACACCTGTGAACCTTGACCTTGCACACACATACACCTGCAAATTAATGATCTTACTTACCATGCAGATCTCCTATAGAGGCCATGCTCACCTGATGACCAAGATCATACATACATGAATAACCCTACTGATTCTCCAATCTAGCACCCACACTTGGTACTGTGGCACTAGGAGGAACACACCATTGCTCTCTTCTCTCTGAAGGAGCTTATTTTATCTCTTGCTCTCTAGCACTTGTTTACAATACAACCAATGAGTCTCTTAAATAGATCTCATGCAAAAAATAATTAGACACCTAATTACAATAATTAGATCCACAGCTCTTAGTCTAAAACTGGCTCTTGACATGCAAACACTTGGTTCGTTAGCTAACTGCCCGTAACATCTGTAGTCCAAACCACACAGGTGACCGACGTCAGTCCCTGTCTACCTGGGGGTGCCGACACCAGCCGACTTTTGATCTATGTCGGTTGCCTTCCTATCTCCTCCTTGCTGATGTCGGTTGGCCTGACCGACACCAGTGCCTGACACTCAGCAACCTTCTCTAGCAACCTCTTCCATGTCTACATCAGTGAAGCTTTTAGCTCCATAACCTAACAATCTCCCACTTGGAGATAAACAACTGCACTGTACCTATACCTATACCCTATCTAATTTGTTTCTTGGCTTGTATCCCTCTTCAAGCTCAATCCTGAAGACAACCCACCACACAACCTATGATGTACCTCCTGTCATCCGAGTAACCTGCCGCATCTGAACCTACAATCCCATGTAGTGAAGTCCTGACCCTGAATAGCATGAATCCCTACTACTGGTCCCTCTCAAATCCTTGAGAACTCACTTCTCTGAATTGGCTCCTAACTCTCTGACAGCTCCCACTGCTTGGGAAAACTCAGGTCTATACCAGACCTCATGTGATTTCAAACACTGAACTATCCAGCCTTTGGTGTGCTCTGATTTTGCATCCTGTGTCTCGCCAACACTTGATTCACATCAGCTCCCACTGGAAACAAAATCAACCTGTGATCTCCATGTCTCCCATGCCAAAGAATTTCGCTGCTCCAAATTCTTCATAGCAAACCACTGAACTAATCTTACCCTTAGCTTAGTAAAACCCTATATGTACACCCCTGCTAGCTAGCATACTATCCACATACAGCAATAGAATGATGTTGCAATCATCATCCCCCTGGTAAGACAAACCACAGTAGTTACCCTGACATTGACTGAAGCCATGCTTCGTCCTCCACCTATCAAACCCTGTACCACTGTCCTGCAGCTACCTCAAGACCATATGACCTGGTCTTCCGTCTCACGTGTCCATTCTCTCTATTCTTCAACTAAGGTATCCATTCATCTCTATGGCTTTCATACCTGTTGGTAACCCTACCAAGTCTCTGCTTGGTTTTGCATCATATTCCTACCACACTCCCACTATTTCCTGGATCCTTCCTGCTATGTAGTCAGCAACTAGAATAAAGAAGAGGAACAATGAATTTGAGGCTTACTTACCATCTTCAGTCCTCCATATGGGCATTTTATACTCCTTGATAGCTTGCTGTCCACCCAAAATCTATTACAATAACTAACCTCAGTCACCACACAGTCTGCATCCAACTGACGTCGATTCCATGTGTCTGTCCTGACTACCAACCCTACCGACGTCGGTGTCCACCTGCTGTCAACATCGGTCCTTGTGACCGACATCAGTCTTACCTCCTACCGACGTTAGTTTTCTTGTCGATGCCGGTACCTGTGTTTGCCTATGAGTGATGACTTTTTCCCTGTGAGCTCCTTTGAATCAAGTCCCATGTCCAAACTGCCCTGCCTAGAAGTATCCAGCCCCATCCACTAGTCTCTGTCCGCCATCTCCTCCATAAACACCAAGGCTTTCCAGTTCTTAAGCCTATCAAATATATTAGTCTTCCTCTTAAGAACATGCATCTCCTTCCTGCTCATGTGACCAAGCCTACGAAGCCATGTCTCTGCAACAAAAGAAGAATCAATAATATAAACAAGTAGATAAAGAGTACCTATTTTCTTACCACCAACTAATTCAAGTGCATCCACTGTGAGAGTTCTCGTGCATCTCTCATCACCCAACCTTTCTGAAGAAATTAGCCATATCTCCAAACCTGAGACCTGCATGACCTCCTTCAACACCCATGTGTTGGCCGCCTACAATTTCAGCTTCACTTCCCCTTTGCCAATTCTTTGGCAAGGCTCACCAGCTCCTCTCCCTGGGGCTGCATGGAAAGAGGCAACATAATATGTTATCCAAGATTCAACTTTATCCAAGAAACCTCCCAGAGCATCTTGTGCAACAACCCCTGCAACATCTGCATCTTCAGTTCCTTCATGCTGATCTGTTACCAACCAACAATATTCTTTTACCTGCTCTTTCTTTCCATAGGACCGTAAGTGACCATCTGTGCTTTTCAACTCCTCCATTCTTAGCTTACTTTGATCTGCCATTGCTCTACTCCCACTCGATCAAAAACCCCTGAGAGTGACCTATAACCAAACACAAAACCTACTCCCTGCAACCTTAGCTCTGATACCACGTGTTGGGATAAATAACCGAAAGCACACAATTGATTACCAAGCAACTTAATATGTGGAAATAAACTAGAATACACAAGTAACTAGAATTCAGAAATAACACATGATATGAGAGACAATACACAACTTGTATTAAAACTCTTTTAGAAGGAAATACAATAAAGAAGGCTGCCACAGTTCTTCTTCCTTACACACCTCTAGGGCTCCCACACCTCTAGGGCATAAACAGTAAATCTTCCCTCAAAGCTCTCTCTTAGGTCCCAACACCCAACTCAAACATAGAGTTGGTGTTCACCTTACACCTATGATCCACGCACTCCACAAGTGCTCCACGCACTCCATAAGTACACACTGTACTCTAAGTAGATCCCACCTGATTCTGCTCCCTGTTGTGTTGTTGTCCTATCTGATCTTGCACACCTGCAAATCAATCTGGTTCTGCACACCTGTGAACCTTGACCTTGCACACACATACACCTACAAATCAACAATCTTACTTACCATGCACATCTCCTATAGAGGCCATGCTCACCTGATGACCAAGATCATACATACATGAAGAACCCTGATGATTCTCCAATCCAGCACCCACACTTGGTACTGTGGCACTAGGAGGAAAACACCATTGCTCTCTTCTCTCTGAAGGAGCTTATTTGCTCTCTTACTCTCTAGCACTTGTTTACAATACAACCAATGAGTTTCTTAAATAGATCTCATGTAAACAATAATTAGACACCTAATTACAATAATTAGATCCGTAGCTCTTAGTCTAAAACTGGCTCTTGACATGCAAACACTTGGTTTGTTAGCTAACTGCCCATAACATCCGCAGTCCGAACCACACAGGTGACCGATGTTGGTCCCTGTTTGCCTGGGGGTGCCGACGCTGGCTGACTTCTGACTGATGTCAGTTACCTTCCTGTCTCCTCCCTATCGATGTCGGTTGGCCTGACTGACGCCGGTGCCTGACACTCAGCAACCTTCTCCAGCAACCTCCTCCATGTCTGCATCAGTGAAGCTTTTAGCTCCACAACCTAACAGATTGAACCATGGGAATTTCATAAAATTTTGTATTTTGATATAGGCTCATGTTTTTTAAATTATTTTTCTTGGTTTTTTATTAAAAAATATGGTTTTTAACACATGTGAGTGACTAAGGACCAAATAGGGCTAATTAGGCCTAAACAACAAGCTAAAAAGGGATAGTAAAGTGGCTTACAAGAATATTTTGAGTGTGAAACGTGAAAAAAGATAAATGTTACCTAAATTTCTCATTAGTTTCTCATTAAGACTTTGTATACTTCCATACTAACATAAATTCTCAAAAAATAAAAGGCTATAAGGCCTATCTAGTGGAAGGTAAGAAGTTGTCTTTGATATAAGTTAAAGCTTGGAGAAATTTGTGAGTTAGATAGAGTGAAGGTACTCTCAAAATTATGAATAAGAACTCAGGATCATTAAAATAAGATATTTAATCTTTGGAGTAAAGATAACCCAAGAACCTTTGTCAAAACCTTGCTTAGAAATAAGGGTCAAGAGAAATATTTTTTATTCATCCTTTACATTACTATGTATTAGAGATTTTGTAGACCAAAAACATTGTTCACCTAGTCATAATAGTTTTATGGAATTCAGTGATTTTTCTCCACCCATTCAGCCCTACAAGCTATCAAAATCACCTCTAACATGCAAGATTATTAAATTGATAGGGTTTATCCCACATGGTCACTAAAATATAAATGAAATTTAGGGTTATAGAAAATTGATTATGCATTTATATCAAAATACCCAAAATTTAAATCCACCATTAAGATATAGATCCATTTAGGAATTTCAAAGAGAAATGAGACATTCACACCAGTAGTAGATCCTAAAATCTAATTGCTCCAAACCAAGATTCAAACAATAAAAAGATTAAAGGATTAATGAATGAAGATTGCTTACCATATACTCAAATATGATAGCATGATGTTGGATTGATGAAGACACTTGGATTTCATGGATTAGTTGAATTCCATACTAGAATGATAGCATGGAATCTTATAAAATCATTGGTTGATTTCTAGTTCATGTAATTGGTCATTGCCATGGAGATTTCATGGATTCAATAGTTAGATTCAATGGAGGATTAGAGGTGTTTAAATATAAGAGAGAAAGAGGCTTAAAAAGGAATTAAAAGTCCCTTGGAATACTTTAGAATAGAGGATTTTAGAGAAGAAGGGCCAAGTTAGAGAGGATTCTATAGTTGGAGAATTTTAGAATCCATTTAGGGGCTAAGTAAGATTAGTAGGGGATTAGGATAGGTGATTAGGGACTAGGGATGTAGGAGAGCCTAAGAATAGGCTAGGGTAGGTGGGTAGGTGGGTCATGAAAATTTTTAACTCCAAAATAATGGATAAGTGGTATTAGTTAGTAGATAATGAGGACTAGGTGATTTAATCGATTTTTGGGGTAGGAATAAGATTAGTGGATGAGGGATGAAGAAGGGGGATGTTAGATAAATGACTAGAAGGGCTGATTTTAGGATGGAATTAAATGAGATAAATTAGATTAGATGGGATAAGTGAAATTAGTATCGAATACTAGTAATATTAGTGATGATAAATGAAGTGATCACCACACCTTTAATAAAATTGTAAAATACATTTGTTTTTGCACAAAATTAACTTTCACAACTTAGTTGAAATATATATGGGATAATTAACATTAAAAAATGGGTGGATGATAGGAAAATAAACTTTCAAAACCATTAAAGGATAAAGGCATAAATAATGATAAGATAAAGAGATGATAATAAATTTGATAAATAAAGGAAAAGCTTGATCAAAAGGTCCCAGACAAGAATCATCAAGGAAAAGCCAAAGGATAACGTAGAAGATCAAGCTCTTAGCAAGGAATAAATAGAGGAAATTGTACCCCCTGAGTAATGTCATCTTTCTACTATATCTGTTTGACCTCCTATTTTTTGGTTTTTGTGTGATCTTCTTATAGTTCAGTTGTAGTATGTTTTTTGGGCCTTGGGGCCTACTCTACTTTACTTTGATACTTGTTTAATTGTTTGGTTGTAGGATAATTGTAAAACCTGTTGGTTTACATGATCAAATAAAAATAAATTTGATATATAAAATAATTATATGAGAAGAATTGTAACCATAAATAAGTTAGTTGGGTAAGTGATAATGGGAAAAATTATAAATTTAAGTAAAATGAGATTATTAACCCAAAAAATCTAATAATAAGTTGAGAGACCCTATAAATAAGGAACTACCCCAAGGGTAAAAAACATAATCATTTTAGATAGTGAAAATTTTGTTGAAATTTAGTGCTAGGAGATAAAATTAAGAAAAAATCCCTAACTAAATAATAAGGGATGATGGAGAATCCCAAATTCATTGTAGCTAAGAAATAAAATAGCCCAAGTATAGGAAGTATTCAATGATATCTCAATAAATAAACCCACAAGAAAAAATTTATAGTGTTCCTTCTCCTATATCCCATTACCAAGACACTCATAAATATATACATTCCAAATTAGGGGAGATAAATAATTGTACTTTGGAGCCAAAATAACTTGCAATTTTGCAAACAAAAACTCAAAAAAATAATCTTGGGTATAAGATTGAATATAGGATAATTGGACACATGAATTTGGACATGTGGAGTATATTCCATTATTTTATAATTATGGGAATCACAATCAATGTTTGACTGAACTAATACTATGAGGATGTGTTGTACTTATACAATTTTGTTGCATCATGGAATAGTAAAACACATAGTCATGGGGTTGATGAATCAAGGGCATATTTTCTAGATGTATGACAATAAGAAGTCAATAAGTATGAATTTGATGTTGAACCCCTCATAGGATTTCAATTCAATCAAAGATACCTTACAATTCAACATATTCACAAATCCAAGTACCCAGCATACAACAAATGCCATTACTTAAAAGGTGTACTACACCAACCAAGAAGTTTATGGGATATCCAATATTGTCTAAATTTTATGAGACATGGTGATGAATAGAATGAAATATGATATTTTTACTTCAATATTGGAGAAATACATGGAGAACCTTTAGAATATTAAAAAAATAACCACAAATTTTTCTATGGACCCCTTATAATGGTGTTAGAAATGTGCTTTACAAATACCATACTAGGGCATGAGGGGCTAGTTCAAAGTGATCTTACCAAAACCATAGGCAAGTAAATAAATATCTAGATAAAAACCAACAAAGGAGGTAATATGTTATATATTTTATCATCAAAATAATGATAAGGGTTATAGTATATAAGAGATATATGATTTCCTCAAGGATAAAACATAATTATTGCACCAAAGTGAGGTTCATAGTAGATGTTAATAACCATTAATTATAACCATTTGAGAAAAAAACAACACTTGTCTCTCCCCTACCTATTAAGTATCATATGAATAAGTGGAATCCATAATTTGATCTAAATAATTTCCATTAGAAAATAAAAAAGAGTAAAACAAAAGGGACTGCTAGTTCAAAAACTCCAACATTGATCAAAGAAATAAGCATATAGGTACCAATTTTGTTCAAATTACAAGACACATAACAAAATGAAGAAGATGAGGACACATCAAAGGTAGTGCCATCTCCATGTAGATCAACATGATCAAAAAGTTGTTTCAAGCACTAAACTATAACAACATATGCATGAGAAAAAAACTATAATATTTGTGGTTAAAGATTAAATCATGGATAAAGTAATTATGAAAGAAGAGATAGAGGTAAAGTATACTTTGAATATTTATTGATGGAAAGGATAAAAATTTAATATATAAATGGTAAGAATAAGTTGATATTTAATAAATTATACTACAAATGAGTGGAAAAAATAGGAAGCATAGCCCTTCATTATTTGATGTCATGTCCCATTTTTATGAATGTAATAAGTATTTGTTTGGTGTTGATGTGACATGCCATGCAAACTCATCTGGCCATAATTTGAATTTTTTTAAGAAATTATTATATGTCTATTTTCCTATGTTAAACAAAATGAATGATAAGTTAATGTATTTTTTACATTATATTGTTTTGACCAATAATGAATATGAATGTTTATGGATGTAATGTGAAATTGATGTGATTTTAGATAGCATGTTATGACATTGATTTGTTAAAGTTTAAGAAAATATGACATAAATTATAAAATGGATATTGATGTAGATCATATATCCAAGTAATCACTCTTAACTTGGATTCTTGTTCCACTTCCTCAAGCAATGCTTGCTAGTTCACTTCCTTATGCAATATTCTTTTGTTTCACTTGTAAAAATATGGTTTCTAAGTCTTTGATATTATTTATCATGTTATCTAAGGTCTCATTCACCTCTCACTCACATATCAACACCTCTTATTACACTTTAAAAAACTCTTTTCATCCTTCTTCACAATTTTGTCCTCTCTTTACACAATCCTACTAGCCCTTTTATAGTCATCCTTTCATAGTACAAAAAAATTACACTCTCCTTTGGAAATATAGAGAATATTTATTATTTCCCAAGTAAAAACATACATGTATGTGAAATTTGGAAGTTTGTCTCCTTCATATGACCATCTTTCTTGTTACTAGCCCTCTCAATTAGGCCTATTCGAGCCTAAAACAACATTCAATCACAAAAGTCCATGTAACCTAATCCATACACCTTTGAAAACTTGTTAATAACTTTAAGAACATTAATATTTATAATAGTACAAATTTATATTAAATTATGATGGTTATAACTTTAGATATGGTGAAAACCCTAGTAAAGGGTTTATAATGACTTTGTCTTAGCCAAGACCTCTTTAAATTGCATAACTTTTGGTATAAGGAGTTTAAAATACCCAAAATAGTTTTTTTAGGTCTATTTTAACCTAATTAAACTTTACAAACTACTATTTATGTGTTTCCAATTCATTGTCTTGACCTTCTATCACAAAATGTGTTTGACTGTGTCAAAAGGATATCATTATACAGTTTACTTTATTTTAAGAATCAACCACACACTCTTTAATTCAACTCAAGATTAAAATAAACTTTTCTCACTTTAAAATGTCTTACCTCAAATTTTATACACACCTTAGCATTTATTTAATATCACTTCTTTGCAAAAGTTTAGTCACAGTCCTATGAATCCCTATTTGCTATAGGAACATGATTCAATCTTTTGAATCTCTTTGTCAAGATGGTTTTATTGTTTTTATATGGCTATTTTAAATTACAATGTAGTCTCATAAACTTTCCAAAAAAATACAAACACCTATAACTCATTTCATTAGTCTTGTCTTGTCAAGAATTCAACTCACAGTCTCATTACACAACTCTTATTACAAGAAATAGGGGTTAACTTATAGATACCTATATGTAGGAGTTTATATATATATATATATATATATATATATATATATATATATATATATATATATATATATATATATATATGCATGTATATGTATATGTATCTTTATAAAACAATATTCAATAACTTTTCAATATCATGAGATACAATTTCTATGTATAGCATTACACAACTAGACAAGATAGTCAGTAATAAAGATGTTGAAACTAAATACAGGTTTATTCCTTAACACCTTTTAATAGGGTCTACACTTCTCAAAATAGATGATTCCTAAAGTATTATTGACACCTCAAATACATTATTAAATCCTTGAATAATATATACAATCATTACCAAATGTCACTAGTGTTGGGTGAATATTTTGTCACTAGCTAACTGACAGCAAAATAAGTATATCAACCTCAGCATAAGGAGATTTATATGGAAAAATGTGCAGGTTTACCATAGCAAAATGAGATAAATCTCTTCTCTCATCAAGGGGAGGTTCCCTATAATGTAGGGGAGGTTCCCTGTAAACTACTATAACTAATATAAGATGAAAATACACTCAGGGGTGGGATAACAACATCCATCTCTCATTTTTCAAAAATTATGTTCACAAGGACAAGGAGAAATCCTGGGTAATTGCTGAAGGCATTTCTCTTCTTTCAAAAATGATGTTCAAAAAACCAAAGGAAGACTTCCTGGGTAGTAACTGTAACCACAAGAAACCCATGAAAGCACAAAGTCTTTCATTGCTTCTCTCACTAATCAGGACGTAGTAACATAGTAGAATGAAATGTATCACAAAGTCTCCACCTCAACTACAACAAAGTGAAATAATATGAAGGGTAATGGAAGCTCAAAGTCTCACCAATATCCTTTAAACTGAAACAAAAAAATAGACTAAAGATAGTTATGGCAGCACAAAGTCTCCCATAATCAGCTTCAAGACACCTTCCAGATTATTTTCACTAATTTTGCTTATTTGATCAGATGGACAAGACTGTATTTAGGAAAAAGACATAAGAACAATTTCCTAGATAACACAATTTATTTCAACACAAAGTTTGAAAGGTCACTTGCTTTCTTATTCAAATGACAAAATATGATTAACAGACTGAGCTCAAAGTCTCAAAAATGCCTTTCAATTTTGGTAGAGTTTTGCTTCCAATAACTAAGAGACCTCCATTATATAAAATGGGAGATTACAATATATAGTAGCCAAAGAAAGACTTTGGCACTTGTTTCCAGTAAATGGCCCATGATGCATTCAATGCCTTGAATGCATTTGGAAATTTAGTGAAGGGGCCATGCTAGAGTAGGATATCAACCTAGATTTTGGTGATCTAATCATCTCAAATGTCTCCTCCAAAGCATGGGATGCCTGGTCCTCTTTATGATGCTTACATGGCTATCCATTCACCTTTAATCAAAGGGGGAAAATAGGCTGCGCCATTAAATACTCGCATCCTCTAATGTCCACTTGGTGGAATATTCCACCTACTAGAAATAACTCTCCTACATATATTTCTAGATTTCCTATAGTTCTTTCTTTCCTTGCCACATTTTGTCTTTTCCTTGGTGATTTGAGCTCTCAGGGCTATTTTCTCACTTTCAACTAGCTCCTTCGGCTCCTTCCTTGGCTAGTCGTTGAGTTTGTTCCTAGGTATGCATCTTTGAAAATTAATAAATATTTTATTACCCTAAATTTGACATCCATGGGGACGTTATTAGTCACTTGGTTGCTTGAACTAATTTAAACCTTAAACCTTGAACTCTTTTGGTTCAAAAGTTTAATGGTTCAATGGTTCAACAATTCATCAATTCAATGTTTTGTAAAAGGCCGCATTCGCTCTCTTTTTTCTTTTGTTGAACCATTTCTTTGAACCATTTGGTTGAAATTCTTTCTAGAATCTTCCACTTCTTTCATTCACTTGAAGATTTTGTTCAGACTTTGAACTTTTTGAACCTTTGAACCATTTGAACCATTTCAATTCAAGGCTCAATGGTTCAATGGTTTAATCTATTTCTTTGAATCTTTTGAAGCTTCATACTTTTTGGATCTTTTCCTTTTCTAAGTCCATCAAACTTATTGAACTCATTAAACCTTTGAACCATTTGAACCATTTCAATTCAAGGTTCAACGGTTCAATAGTTCAATCTTCACTCTTTGAAGCCTTCTTTTCTTTAAGTCTGTCGAAGTCATTGAACCTTTGAACTCGTTGAACCTTTAAACCTTGCGGAGGTGGGGTTCAATGGTTCAATAGTTCTAAGTGGTTCATTCCAATTGTTTGAAGCCCGCTGTTAAGTCTTTTGATCGAACCTTTACATTGAACCATCCTCAAAACACTAAGGAAAATCCTTAAGTGTTTTGAACTTCCTTTGAAGAAAGCTTGCCTGTTGAACCTACAACTTCTTTAGCTAAAAAGGCTTGAATATTTAAAAAACTTAACTACTTAGAATATTTTTGAGAAATAAAAGAGAGAGTTTTGGTCTACAAGACCAAAATGGTCAGTATGTTGTCCACAAAAGCAAGTGATAGATTTTGGGAACAACAACTAGGTCATATATCCTGTAAGATACTAGTCTCTAACATCCAACAAGAAACACATCAATAACAAGGGTCTGAATTACCTCCTTTAAGAATAAGGTACTTTTCATATATTGATCTCTTCTAGGTTGTTATTAAATCCAACAAAAAACAATTATCAACTTCATTCTCTATTAAAATCACAACATATGATTTCAACCATTAATAATACAGTCATCAAAATTTTCAAAAGACCTTCAACTGAAGTTTGTATTTCATTCATACATCAAGGTTTCACACAAAAACATCATCATATCTTCATATCAATATTATCAATTATACATTCTCCATTCATCTCAACTTGTTCTTCTTCTACCAACCTTCTAAATACAAATGGAATTACTATCTACTATCTCTAAACTAACCCTAAAACTCCTAAAATAGTTGCATAACTAAATTTCCCACCTTTCCCATGTAGAGTCTTGTGGGTTACAATGCCATTTTCTTGATTTTCATACAATATGACATATTTTTCCTTATGGCTTTTACCTAACTAAATTTTATAAACCTCTTACATTTCTTAGACACTTAAACACCCCTATACATCTTAACACTTCCATAGAATACATCAAAGTCCTTAGAAATGGCTTACAACATTCAAATTTCCAAAAAGGCACTTTTGGTGGGAAATACAAGAATTCAAATTTCTTGCTAATTTAGACAACCTAGACTCCACAAATGAACCACTTATGACCTCTAACACCTATATGACATATAATTAGACTACTTAAGATAAAAATGGATCAAACCTGGGGTCATCACGGGATGCCCCTGCATCATACTACCAAGCTAGAAGAATATTTGCCACAAGTTCTTGATGTTTCACTTGACATATGTTACTACTTGAATGTAATGGACCTTCTTACTAAAGGTTATTACCTCCACTTACCTCTCATAGAGGTGTACATGCTCTTGGGCCCCACATTTAGGCATTTTCTACTTCATCTCTTTAATCAACATACTGCACATGAAACAATAATGTTAAACAAATCATAGTTATTTCCATCTTCTTATTGCATTGCATATGCATACCACTCTTCCTCTTCTTCAAACTAATCTATCTTATCCTTATCTATATCTTAAACTACTGATAAAAGTATGGAATATTCCTCCTTTACCAATGCTTCTTCTTTAACCCATTCCATGCACAACTTGTGCTTTATCCTTGCATACTTCATTCTTATGTACATTCTTGAGTTGATATTGTATATCAACACCTTCTTCATGACTTCCCACTATATTTTATACTTTTAAAGGCTGCATATT